>CAJUXJ010000256.1:0-43264 GCA_910589775.1 Avena eriantha
CCAGTGTCATTCGCATGTGTGTTCCTTTCCTAAACCACATGGATCCGCTCTAGTCATTGCATGTGTGTTCTTTTCCTAAACCACATGGATCACCAGATCATTTCACGTGTGTCTTTTCCTAAAACACCACCAGGATCCTTGATATATCTTGTTTTCCTAAACCACCACTAGAGTCATTGCATGTGTGTTACTTTCCTAAACCACATGGATCCACCAGAGTCATTGCATGTCTGTTCCTTTCCTAAACCACATGGATCCACTAGAGTCATTGCATGTGTGTTCCTTTTCTAACCACATGGATCCACCAGAGTCATTCCATGTGTGTTCCTTTCCTAAACCACTTGATCCAGCAGAGTAATTTCATGCGTGTTCCTTTCCTAAACCACATGGATCCACCAGATTCATTGCACGTGTGTTACTTTCCTAAACTACCACTAGAGTCATTGCATGTGTGTTCTTTTCCTAGACCACATGGATCCACCACAGTCATTGCATGTGTGTTCTTTTCATAAACCACATCAAGAGTCATTGCATGTGCCTTCGCTTTCTAATCCATCACTAGACTCATTGCATGTGTGTTCTTTTCCTTTACAACATGGATCCGCCAGAGTCATTTCATGTGTGTTCTTTTCGTATACCACCACCAGAGTCATTGCATGTGTCTTCTTTTACTAAACCACCACTAGAGTCATTACATGTGTGTTCCTTTCCTAATCCACATGGATCCACCAGAGTCATTGCATGTGTTTTCTTTTCATAAACCACCACCAGAGTCATTGCATGTGTCTTCATTTCCTAAACCACCACTAGAGTCATTGCATGTGTGTTCCTTTCCTAAACCACATGGATCCACTGAAATCATTACATGTGTGTTCCTTTCCAAAACCACATGGATCCACCAGAGTCATTTCAAATGTATTCCTTTCCTAAACCACCATGATCCACTAGTGTCATTGCAAGTGTGTTCCTTTCTTAAACCAAATGGATCCACCAGAGTCACTACATGTGTGTTCCTTTCCTAAACCACATGGATCCACTAGAGTTATTGCATGTGTGTTACTTTCCTAAACCACATTGATCCAATAGAGTCATTGCATGTGTATTCCTTTCCTAAACCACCATGATCCTCCAGAGTCGTTGTATGTGTGTTCCTTTCCTAAACCACATGGATCCACCAGAGTCATTACATGTGTGTTCCTTTCCTAAACCACATGGATCCACCAGAGTCATTGCATGTGTGTTCCTTTCCTAAACCACGTTGATCCACTAGTGTGATTGCATGTGTCTTCTTTTCCTAAACCACATGGATCTACCAGAGTCATTTCTTGTGTGTTCTTTTCGTCAACCATCTCCAGAGTCATTGCATGTGTGTTCCTTTCCTAAACCACATGGATCCACTAGAGTTATTGCATGTGTGTTCCTTTCCTAAACCACAATGATCCATAGAGTAATTGCATGTGTATTCCTTTCCTAAACTACGATGATCCTCCAGAGTCATTGTATGTATATTCCTTTCCTAAACCACATGGATCCCCCAAAGTCATTGCATGTGTGTTCCTTTCCTAAACCACATGGATACACCAGAGTCACTACATGTGTGTTCCTTTCCTAAACCACATGGATCCACCATAGTCATTGCATGTGTCTTCCTTTCCTAAACCACGTTGATCCACTAGAGTGATTGCATGTCTGTTTTTTCATAAACAACATGGATCCACTAGTGTCATTGCATGTGTGTTATTTTTCTGAACCACCACTAGAGTCATTCCATGTGGTATCTTTTCCTAAGCCACATGGATCCACTAGAGTCATTTCATGTGTGCCCTTTTCCTATGCCACCTCTAGAGTCATTGCATGTGTGTTCTTTTCCTTAACAACATGGATCCACTAGAGTCATTTCATGTGTGTTCTTTTCCTATACCACCACGAGGGTCATTGCATGCGTCTTGTTTTCCTAAACCACCTCTAGAGTCATTGCATGTGCGTACCTTTCCTAAACCACATGGATCCACCAGATTCATTGCATGTGTGTTCTTTTCTTAAACCACATGGATCCACTAGAGTAATTTCATGTGTGTTCTTTTCCTAAACCACCACCAGAGTCATTGCATCTGTATTCTTTTCCTAAACCACCACTAGAGTCACTGCATGTGTGTTCCTTTCCTAAACCACATGGATCCACCAGAATCATTGCATGTGTGTTCCTTTCCAAAACCAAATGGATCCACCAGAGTCATTTCACATGTGTTCCTTTCCTAACCACAATGATCCACTAGAGTCATTGCATGTGTGTTCCTTTCTTAAACCGAATGGATCCACCAGAGTCATTGCATGTGTGTTCCTTTCATAAACCACATTGATCCACTAGAGTCATTGCATGTGTGTTCGTTTCATAAACCACATTGCTCTAGTAGAGTCATTGCATGTGTATTCCTGTCCTAAACCACGATGATCCACAAGAGGCATGGCATGTGTGTTCCTTTCATAAACCAAATCGATCCACCAGAGTCACTGCATGTGTGTTCCTTTCCTAAACCACATGGATCCACTAGATTCATTGCGTGTGTGTTCCTTTCCTAAACCACATTGATCCAATAGAGTCATTGCATGTGTATTCCTTTCCTAAACCACAATGATCCACTAGAGTCATTGCATGTGTATTCCTTTCTTAAACCACCATGATCCTACAGAGTCATTGTATGTGTGTTCCTTTCCTAAACCAGATGGATCCACCAGAGTCATTACATTTGTCTTTCTTTCCTAAACCACCATCAGAGTCATTGAATTTGTGTTCCTTTCCTAAACCACATGGATACACCAGAGTGATAGCATGTGTGATCCTTTCCTAAACCACATGGATCCACCAGATTCATTGCATGTGTGTTCCTTTCCTAAACCACGTTGATCCACTAGAGTCATTGCATGTGTTTTCTTTTCCTAAACCACATGGTTCCACCAGTGTCATTGCATGTGTGTTCCTTTCCTAAACCACATGGATCCACTAGAGTCATTGCATGTGTGTTCTTTTCCTAAACCACATGGATCCAAAAGATTCATTTCACGTGTGTGCTTTTCATAAACCACCACCAGAGTCACTACATATGTATTGTTTTCCTAAACCACCATTAGAGTCATTGCATGTGTGTTACTTTCCTAAACCACATGGATCCACCAGAGTAATTGCATGTGTGTTCCTTTCCTAAACCACATGGATCCACTGGAGTTATTGCATGTGTGTTTCTTTCCTAAACCACATGGATCCACCAGAGTCATTCCATGTGTGTTCCTTTCCTAAACCACTTGATCCACCAGAGTAATTTCATGTGTGTTCCTTTCCTAAACCACATGGATCCATCAAAGTCATTGCACGTGTGTTACTTTCCTAAACTACCACTAGAGTCATTGTATGTGTGTTCTTTTCATAGACCACGTGGATCCACCACAGTCATGGCATGTGTGTTCTTTTCCTAATACACATCCAGAGTCATTGCATGTGTCTTCACTTTATAATCCATCACTAGAGTCATTGCATGTGTGTTCTTTGTAACATCCCAATTTTAGCAACCTAGATTAGTTGTCCAGAATGCAAAAATCAGGGGGAACAAAAACTTTTTCTTGTGCTTTAGTGCAGTGCTTGCTTGTTGTTTGTTTGCACTTGTGCGTATGAAGTGTATCTTAGGATACTCCTTACCTCAACCCCAGTGACAAAAGCTATTTACCAAAAACTGGCTTATTTTACATATTCTCAAACGTTCTGGAATTTCAAAACAGGAGCCAAGATGTCTATGAAACCAAAACTATTTTGGTAGCTTCCTTTGTAAAAACTATGGAGAGATATATATTACAATCTCCTTATGTTTTCAAGATAGAACACTCAACTAATCTTATCTCTAGTTTTCCCAAAACTCTTGCTCAAAGCATTTAAAATCTACTCTTGATAGAGATACCAAGAACCCTAATCTTATTCAAAATCTCAACCTCTTCAAAATGCCCCAACCTTGCCTCCAAGCTAAGCTTGATGGCGAACCCTAGAAATAGTTGATTAGTGTATAAGATGAGTTGCCTTGATCTGCTGTCTGACTTGTTTGCTTAGGAAGTAGTATGAGCCACTCTAGG
Source organism: Avena eriantha (assembly GCA_910589775.1). NCBI lineage: Eukaryota > Viridiplantae > Streptophyta > Magnoliopsida > Poales > Poaceae > Avena > Avena eriantha. The sequence goes on from CAJUXJ010000256.1 coordinate 4,117, forward strand.
AGATCATCACTAGGATGAAGATGTTTCCCAATCGTCAATCCCTAATCAAGAAAGCAAACCTTGTTGTGATCCCTAGCCACTAGGTGATCATCTAAAACCCTCAGTCAGATCCATTCTGAGGATCTCCATTCTATTTGTTTCCAAGATCCGTAAGACCTATATCAAGCAAGGATATCTTCTACTCACTCTACACTTCAATACACCCCCCTGTTAAAGGTCTGATACCTTGCAACTCCTAGAACATTCCCTCTCCTACTCTAGTCAAAATCCTCACAACTGCCAAATTTGGCCAAAGTCTGGAAACAGTTTCAACATCACCTTTTTGAATGCCTCCTCTTTTCAAACCATGTGCATTTTTGGAAATACACTTGAACTATATTGTTAACCATCCTAAGTACTACCAAGGTCCACATTGTCCTCTGGTTAGATCCTCCTCCAACCCACTGATCCATGATGGTTTTGCAGACAAGAAAAAACTGTCCTGCAAAACTAGTCATCATGCCAACTTTGCTAAAAGCTCACACAACCATCCAAACCCCTATGGACCAACTCTCTGCATGGTTGTGTTCTACTCTTTGATTTCTATCAGAACATACCTCACTTGTTCCAAGTGGACCCTTGAGCTTAATAAACCCACTTGGTTTAGAAAGCTTCATGACACTTTCTGCATGGCAGCCTTAATTTCAACAAAGTTTGCCATCACTTCTAGATCACCTCAAATACAATTAACTAAAACTCTTTCTTCCATGATCATATATACTACTTGGTCTACCCATCCATCCCTTGCACCAAGGTGAGCTCTAAGCTCCGTGATGCAGGCATGTTTTGGTGGTATAAAAATAACACCACCCTAGATCATCAACACCTTGTTTTCCATCCTTTTCAAGTTAGGATTTCTTTCCACAAGGTTGAAATTACTTGCTACACCTCGTCCACATCACCTACCTTGATCTCCAAGATTTATCAATAATTATCCATAATTATTGAGGCCCCAAAGCTATTTAATCTCTTAAATAGTCAAAATCTCCAAAACTCCCTCCATAAAGGAAAGTTTGGTTTTTACCAAACCACTTGCCCAACTCTTGGCTCATGTGAGCCCCACAAGTCATATCCTATCTTTAAATCTCAAAAATAAATATTTTTGAGAAGCTTTATTATTTCTTTTTGTCGATTTTCTTAAATTGCTGAAATGGAATAATAATTGTTTTAAATACTTTTAATCCCTAATAAATCTTGGGAAAATTCTCCTAAGTGTGTATTCACATTTTGGACCCTCCCACACCAAAATCCATCCATGCCCAATGGAAATTTATCATTTGATCTTCTAAAAACCACTTCTGTCCTTTTTGAGTAAGTGGATTTAAGTGGACTAAAACCCCACCTAAAAATCCCAAATAAATCCTAGGAGTCTACCTTGACCTCATCTATGTACCAGCAACATTTTGTCCTCTGGTCCAATGTGACATTTTGGACTTCCTTCATAAACCTCTATTACATCAATATTGGTCAATTAAGCAAACTTCTACTCTAAGCACTCCCATTATCCATCAATTCTTGATCAAGCCCATCCTCAGCACTTTGACACCCCACTGGTCGACCACCACTGTAGCACCACCCAAAAAATTACCCAATTGGCCCTTGTACTAGTGGTAAGAGAGGGAGAGACCACAAAGATCTTATAAGATTTTCCCCCCTTTAATTACCACTGATGCCACCACTCTCTCTGAGCTCCAGCACTGGCAAGTACCAACAATACCCCTCTCCACCTCCCCCTGGACCAATCCATGGCCAGCACTCCCTCCCCACCATGTCCAATTTGGTAATCCACTCCAGAAAGAAGAAGGAGAGCTCTCGGCCTCCTCCCCAAAATCGAGCAAGGCACCTCCCCCTCTGCTCCATTCTCTCTGCATGTCAGCCCCTGAGTTCCCCTTACTCTCTTGCATCTAACAGTGCCCTCCTTTTTGCCTAGGACCAAATCCTCCGTCGTCGATGTTGAGCTCCAACGAGGTCGCTCTCGGCCGCCGTCACGCGAGCTGCTTCCCGTGGGCCTCCGCCGTCGTGCCGCCCACCGATCTACTCGCCGTCGTCGACCGCGTCGCCCTGCACCATCTCCGGCCCTCCTCGAGCCCTCAGGTGAGCTCCCTGCTCCGTGCCACCCTCTTCTAGGGTTAGTCTCGTCGCCGGCTATCCCCGGGTGGACAACGACGCTACGCCGTCCATTGTCACTTAAGCGGACGGTCGAGATCCGCTGATACCCCTTCGGCCTCCCCCTCTCGCTGACTGCCGGGCCTCGCCTGGCAGGTTTGGGCGCCAGCTCCCGCACGTCGCCCTGTGCGTCGTGGGCCAAAACTTCCCATGTGGCCCATTCCCCCGCCAGACCCAGCCCAACCACACAACTCCCTTTTTCTTTATTTCTAGACCCAGAAATAGTACCAGCAGGTTTAAATCTAATTAAAATATTTAATCAAATCCATTTGCCTAGATCTAAAAATCTGGTGGTTCTCTGGTGTTTTGTCAAACATGCAGAGGCAACCCTAGGTTCAAATTAATTTCCAATATTTGCTGGTAATTAATCTGCTAAAATGAACCTAATCCACTACTTTAATTCCACGGGGAGTTTTACAACTCCAATTGAGCTGAACCAAAGACCTACTGGTAGGTATTTGAAATACCTATTATCCAGCATTGGTCCTATACCAAGGTGAACTGTATTTTTCCTTTAACAAAAATAACCAAACCACCCCCTGTCTGCCTTAGATAAATTCCCCAGGTCTAACCAAATGTTGTACTTACCTGATTCTACTTCACAGCACACACCAGAACCCATTCCTACCAAACCCCAGCAGCTCATAATTTATTGAGGCCTGGATGAAATTTTGTGATTTAAATACTTCTACAAGGGGTATTCTCACTAAAGAAATCACTCCAGGAGTTTGGCAACTCCAAAATGAGTGAATCCAATTCCTACAGAAAGGTATTCGAGATACCTAGCACATGCCCTTGGAACCAACTCAATAGCTCCTGTAGTTTTAATATGGTAAGAAGAGGAGGAATCATACAGAACCGTCTTTAGGAATTTCCTGAGGGTATTCTGGTAACTCTTTGGACATGATTTAAACTCTAGGTGGTTCAGTACATCAAGTACTACCTAAACATCCAAGGAAATAATTTTTGAGGCTCCAGAATTCTTCTGGTGAATTATTTTCTCCTTTAAAAAGCATAGCTATTTCTAGAAATTTGATAATCAAGTGAAACCACTTGTCATGGTTTTGTCTTGACAAGACCTATCTGTGGATATCACTTTCACACCTTGATATCCTACTGACCACAGAACCCTAATCCAAGCTCTTTGTAGCTAGCCTAGACAACTATCTTCCAAATAGAAAACACCCCAGTGGCAACCCTATAAATTCCACCATTTGACTCCCACTCCCCCATAACTCTTCCAAGTCCAGTAGTATTCCTCATGCGTGTTTGCTGTATGATTTGATGTGGTATGCCTTGTATTTATTGTGGTATTGTTTGCTTGCATGTATACCCGATGACGACGATAGTGTGAGTGTCTTCCGACAAGAAGGAAGGGAATTCTTATTATTATATATTTGGGTATTCTTGGTCATCTGAAGAAGTCCAAGGACTTATTGGTGATCTCAGGAAAGCCACCATTTTCCCGAACTCTGATATACATGTCCTACTCTCTTTTACCTGTTTTATATCCTCTTTATAAATTGCATATTTACCTGCATGTCTTGTTTTACAAATACTGCGTCAGTAACTTGGCTCCTCCAAGTTATGATTTCGTGTACTTCGAGGCACCACCCCGATGAACCCATCATCTATCCCCTTAGACCGAGAGTACGATGGTTAACATCCTACCTCCTTGGAAAACCCCGGTTTTGAGAAAAATAAACTGTTTTGGGATTTTCCCGACTTCAAATGTTTCAAAATGGCTTTGTAAAACCCTGGGAAGAGGCATCGTTCCCAGTGGAAGTTTTAACAAAAGAAATGGTGATGACGAGAAAGGAGAATGTGATGGGATGTTCTACGCCTTTACTGGAAAAAAAAATTATCCGCGCAACCAGATTACCCCAGGTTGCTGGGGCTTAACCCGTAGTTTGTCCGCATTAGCCGAGGCACTTGTACCATGCTTATAGGGAGAAATCCCTGGAAGACCGGGCAGGCGTCCCAGATCACGGATCTGAAGCCTGTCGCTTGCTTCGTCAAGAGTGAGCCTGACCTGGCAGGAGGCCGGTGCAACAATTGGGTCTCCCGCGGACGGTATGACTTAGGTAGTACGGAAGGGAGTGGAGTCTCCAGATTTAAGGTATACACCAAGTTGCGGCTTGGGTATGCGCGTGTACGGAAGGAAGGACTATGGCTAGGAGCCACATACTCGTTGCTGGGGAGAACAAACCCAAGAGGAAAAGCATGCCTTTGCTAGTGTAGACAAGCGAAAAGTTAGGTTTGATTATTCGGACCCCCATCTACTGTGGTAGTGGGTCGTGGTTGTATCCCAGCGGATGTATTGATTCTTGTGGGTAAAGTGTGCAAACTCTGCAGAGTATAACCTATTCGAATAGCCGTGTCCACGGTCAAGGACGGTTGTAAAGGTGTTGGCTAGGAGTACCCAAATTGTGCTTGATTGGGAAACAAGTACTTTGAGGACGAAGGTTCCGGGGGAGCCCGAGTTCGAAGGCTTTGTTTTGACCCAAGGGGTCGAAGATGCTTAAAAAGGGTTTCAACTACAAAAAAAACTGTCTTCAAAACACGTCTTCAACCAAGACATGGAGATGTCTGGATTTATAAAACAGAAGCATGTTTTCAAAACTCTTTTTCAACAAAGATATGGAGATGCCACAACTCCAAAAGTTAGTCTAGGATTTTGCAAAAGCAACCCCAGATAGAGCTACCTCGCCACAACCATAATTGCATTTCCCTTGTTCATTTATCCCGGTGGTTTTGCGAGTACATTCAAAGTACTCACGGTTGTGTCCCTGGCTATTTACTTGGCCAGACTTTCAGGAGATTAAGGTGACGTCCAGCGAGCTAGACCATCTTCCTAGTCAGCTGCCTGTAGGTTGAGGCACGATTAGGCCCCGTGCTTGGCGATGTTCCGCTTCTAAGCTTGATGTAGCCATAATGGCAGTTATGTAAGTCTTGTACTTTCGTTATGTTTCGGATGTTGTAATGGTACCTGTCGGTTATGTTCCACGGCTCACTGATCATGGGAACGTGGATGTATGCATAACAGGGATTTCTCGGATGAATAATCCGGGGGTCACACAGACATGGTATCAGAGCCATCCTGACTGTAGGAGACCTTAGTTAGCATGGACGTTAGACAGGAAACGACCAACCTATTTTCCAAAAGACAAGGGAGAAAAGATGACTATTCACAAAAGTGCTTACGTCTTCTCCCCCTCTATTTCAAATGACTACTTAAACTAATAAGATTTCATAAGCTTAAAGTCTTGCACACCGTCACTAACCTAAACGCATCTCACCAATCTACTGTAGATGGCCTCCTTCCACTCAGAGCGCATCAACGTTGGAGAAAGTTTCTGGCCCTTTGAAGAGCAACTTCACAACCTGCTGAAGATAGTCAAGAGACCCCCGCCAACCATTGAAGGAACAGAACTTCCTCACAGTAACACCAATGTGATGCAATGGGTAATCAAGGATGTTATTCCTTCCCCCGATGAGGACACCTTGCCCACAATCTTCACCTTCCTCGATAGCAACTAGGTAGATGGCGTGGTGCGAGCCATACAGCAAATCATGGCGTGCCTCTGCAAGATCCACGAAGATTAGTTGAAAGATACTCCCTACAACTTGTTTGGAAAGAGAGACGAAGACTGACTCCCCACTGAGTCTTTCCTCACCCGCTGCATTGGGAATGAGCTGGAGAATATGGAATACCTACTCCAACGTTCCCAGGAATATCTTGACAAGGCCAGACGCGAGAATCTGCTTCTAAAGATGGATATCAACCTACTGTAAGCGCGAAAGGAGTCTCCAAGCCACCAATGCCTGCTTGGCAAGGAAGATGATCACTGAAGTACCCCCAACCCCTGAAGACGAGAACCCCGGGACTAATGACGAACTCTCCTTCCTCAATGAGTATCAACCAATCGTCCAATCACCCGCGGCGACCGAGTCAACTTCCAACCCTGCACCATGGGAAGGCACCACTCTCACCTTCACCGAAGACGAGCTGAATATCCCGCAAACCCCAGAGGATCTGCAGTAGTTGGAGACCCCAAAGCTATCCAAGACTCAGCAGATGCACCTCCGAGTAATCACCCACGTCGCTGTACTCGCCCCCTCTAGCAATAGCGTAGAGTCATGTATCGTCCCTAAATGCGTTTTCTAATGCCTAAGTACTATTAGCACCCTCGGGTGCATATTTGGTTGGTATGTAAGGACTTCCTTGATTGCTATGCTTGCTTGAATTGTTTTCTTTTTGTGTGTTTTACCCAAGTCATTGCATCAGACCCAACCCGAAACGTCTGCCACCAACAAGACCTTCCCCAGGAAGGCCATGAAGACCGGAAGCTCGAAAAAGGAATGTAGCTGCTACGGAGACGAATGGCACCAAGCCAACAGATGCTCCGGCCACTTCCCAAACTATGCAGAACCCCATTCGTCCAAAGTTTGCCCAACTCGACTTATCACATGTTTCCTCCGTGAAGGCCAAGACCATGTCCCTATCAAATGCCCAATATATCCCCTCATTGGCAAGCCATGTCAATCTCCCGATGTTAGCCTAGAAGAGTCGTCAACTCAGCCACGACGGAAGATGAACCCCTGCTTCAAGTGCGGACTATCTGGTCACCTCAAGAGAGAATGCCCCGAGCGAAATTCTGCCAAGACTTCCGCAGAAGAGAAGCTCGAAGACACCCAAGGTCCCCTCCCTCCAAAAAGATGGTCACCCTACCGCTCGCTGCCGCGCAGCTCAAGACTGAAGATGTCCCTCGCCTTCCTAGATGACATCGCCCCGTGGAAGTAAAGATAGAGAGAATCCCTTCACCCAGTCCAGGACTTCCCGGAAGTCGACGAGTGCAGTTTGTAGTAAACTAGTCCATGTCCCTTGGAAAGACAGCTAGGATACCCCCTCCCCATATCGTCTTATGCTCCCTTGAGATCTACTTTTGTCACCCTCCTAAGAAGTCCCCTAGTTGTGACTCTCCGACCTATTCAAGTCAAATCCTAAGGGGGAAAGACTTCATCTTTCCCGCAAGATAGATAACCTCTTTGCCTGACCCTGTGACCCGAAGAAGCAAATCCCAGAGCACAGACTTATCACAGACTTTACAGACTAGGTGTCAACACCCGGATTTTTAATCCCAGATGCCCGTTATGCGAGACATAACGGATTCCAGGATTACCATTTTTGCGAGACATAACGGATTGGATATAAGTACATCATCCATTACAAACCATACATAAGGTTCTGACACAAATAAGGATCTCATGATCCAGTCTTAATACAACAAACAACGGAAATAAAAGATAAGCGTAGCGGTGGGATCCATCTTCAGGGGCACAGGCAATGCTGCCGAAGGCAGATGGTCCTAGTTATCATAGTCGTCCTGCTGACCATCATCTTGGTAACTCTTTCATAGTCTGGCCATGATAATAGCCAGGTACAAAAGCCATCAGTACTCTTTAAGTACTCGCAAACTACCACTAACAAGTATTATAAATCTAAGTTAAAATGCTAACTCTATGCTTAACTATCAAGTTAAGTTTGAAACCTAAGCTGAGTTCTGAAGCAAAGAAAGATAAAGTAAAATCCTAAAATCACTTAAGTTGGGAAGCTATTGTCATAAGCACAACCCTGTTGTGGTCAAGTCAAGGTTCATCATTCTTTTCAAAGTTTTTAGAAAAGATCTGACAACGAAACAGTATGGCCATTCCAACTGTCCATAACCGCGGACGCGGCAATTCAGAGGTGGTACACTTTCACCACAAGATTCGATACATTTGTCAGGGATAACCCTGAATCATCATACTTAGTATGCAGATAATCAAACATAACCTTCCCTTTACACACCCTAGTATAAGCACCTCTCCTATGAGCATGGCCTCCCAACCATGACCATCAGTCATCTTGGGCACTGCATAGGTGGACAACATTAAGAGGTAGCCTCAGCTCAAACCTCTCCCGTGAGGGAACTAATACTAATGCATATAAATTTCCAGCTAAGCCTTACCCAATTCAGGTAATGTGGTTGTACGGTAAATTTGGAATGGTATCGCATCCGAATCCAACAATCAGTTTATAAAAGAGTTAAGGCTCATGCCTCAACATTTTCATCAACATCAATCCTTTGTGTTTCTCAACACATGTCAAAACATCTCAATAGAATGACTCATCATTCCAAGGTTTTCATAATTCATTTTCACCAAGTGTTCCCATATAAAGTGACTCAGGTTTTTGATCTACTCTAAACTACTAAGTTAAGAGTGTTCACTAAGGTGAAAAAGATGGGTTCAATCTCATGCCATAGAATGACATCTAAAGGCTTCTAAATAGGTCAAGTTTTATACTTTTTATGTTACCTTCAAAACAAGTAAAGAACTTTGTATAACCTAAGAAGGGTAAAACTTGTAACTAGGACTTGGGGTACCATTAGTTAAATAAGGAGGGGGGTGTGATCCAAGCATGCTTAAGGCATCTTTGCTAAACCATCTAGTTTGATTCTAGTTTGCTAAGTACTACACTTGCAAGTGCTAACTTGCAAGGGTTAACCTTGGATAGTGCTAGCTTGCTAATAGTAGCTGGCATTGTTAATGGTGGCTGGCACTTAGATAGTGCTAACTTGCTAATAGTAGCTTGCATTGTTAATGGTGGCTTGCACTTTGATAGTGCTAACTTGCTAATAGTAGCTTGCCTTGGTTGGTGCAGTGGTTAAAGTTTTCTTCTTCTTCTTGGTAGAACTCCTCCTCCTCGAGAGCTTGGTCGGTACTATCGTCTATAAATACATAGGGAGTGCACAATCACGAAACAATACTTAACTAGTCTAGATAGCATTCTAAGAGACACAATTGATGATCTATTATCATCATAAGCATCAGAAGTTTAAATCAAAAGTTTCCTTCTTTTTATTTTAGAAAAGTAATTTCTACTCATTGAAAAATTAACTAAAATTTAATATTCACCACCAAAATATGGGATCATGTGGACACATGTCCTCACCACATATTTTAACATGTGGGAATGAGATTTAAGGGTTGGATCAATATTACTTTGGTTTAAGTTCATTATTTAATGATTTAAGGTGACTACAAATGCCTATATAGCATTATTTTAGTACTAGTCCAAAGTCACTGCATGTAAACCTTAATATTATTATATATTTGGATAGATATGGTAAAATGTGATTTTTTAGAGTTGGAATCAACTCAAAAGCTAACTTGGTTGATTTTATAAAAATGTTGCAAGTTGCAAATGCTTCTGTCTTCTTATTTTTATTAGGAGAGATCTATGAGTCTAATTGAATTAAATCCAACGGGCTTGGGTAAATTACTTCCATAACTTTCAGGAAAAAATAGTTTCATGCAATTTAGATTTGTAAAACTCACAGAATTGATTTTTGAAATACTGGACAGAAACTAGATTTAACTAAAAAAAGAAAAAAACCAGATTTGAATCGGTGGGCTAGCGCGAGAAAAGGAATGGGCCGGCCCAGTGGCGCTCCACGGCGCGGGGCTCGGCTGACAGGGGATCCCGCTTATCAGCGTCACTTAAAACGCGAAACGGTACGCGCGATGTGGGTCGTGCGATTAGAATAGGAATCTATGGCTGAGGGTCGTCGTCGACGACAAACAGGTCGCCGGCGACCTCGAACCCTAGCGGCTCGGTGGGGGTCTGCTGGGGGCGTACCAGGGCTCCAGCGGGGTCGGCGAGGCGGGCAAACGACGTGGTGGACGACGACGAGGCGAGGCGTGGTCGCGGTGGAGCTTGGGACGATCGCAATCAACGGCGCCCTTCTCCTCCTGCCGCGGCTGCTCCGGCTCCAATTCCGACGAGCTGCTGCTCCACTTGCTCCGGCTAGAGGTGGTAAGGTCCAGAGAGGTGAGGGGAGTGGAATGGTGTGGAGAAGAGAGTCTGGGGAGGAGGGCTCCTTTTATAGGTTCGACGGTGAGACCGAGCGGGATGGGAGGTCGACGGTGGCGACATGGCTACGGTGAGGTAGAGGCATGGCTGGGGGTGGCGATCGATGGGCGGTCCCTTGGCGGTGCTCTAGGCATTGAATGCAGCCGTAGGTGCAGTGGCACGCAGTCGGAGCGAGGTGGCGCTGTGCACGGCAGAGGCGGCGGTGGCCACGGCGAGTGGTGGCTGTGAGGCGTTGGGCGGCGAACGGGGATGTCTGGGGTGTTCTCCAGGTCGAGGCGGAGTGGTGGGCGTGGGCTGGTGCCAAGGGGTGGTCTATGCGAGTGGGGACAGAGCATGCTCTAGGGGCGGCGTCGGCATGCTCAACCAGCTCCAGGCGCGGCGGTTCCTGGCCGCTCTGCCCTCTGTCTCTGTCCTGGGGCTGCTTGGGCGGTGGAGGTGGACCACTGGCGATAGGCTAGACATGGCGAGAGGGGTTGGCGGCTGCTGTAGCGCGATGTCGCCGGTGGGGGTGCTCATGGTGCTCGGTCTTAATGGCCATGACCATTTGGTCGTGTGCACAGGGTGTGGCTGGGCTAGCAAAGGGTAGGGCTGGTACTAAGGGAACAAGGGGACAAGGTTAGGCACAAATGGTGACCAAGATCACTGCTCAAAACAGTGTTTTAAATTTTCCCAGATTTGTGCACACAAGCTGTTTGATGAAATGGCCGAAAGACAAAAAAAATTGAATTTTGGTTTCAAATTTTTTGAGTGATCTCCACTAGTGCTAGGTAGTCTCTGGTTGCAAGGGTTTTGAAAGTGGAGCTCAAATGGACGGGTTTTGAAATAGGGGTGATCTATGCATATATTTTAAACTATTATTTAAAATAGTTAACAGAATGTTTTTAGCAGATCAAAAGGTGGGCCTTGGTACCTCATTATGTGTACTAGCAAGGGGTACAAATATCAAGAATTGTTTCTGTTAAAATGTGAGTACTAGGAATAGCCGAAGTAGGCATGAGAGTTAAATTTGCCAAAATGACCATTCCTCATTTTTATTTCTTTTTGATTTGATTTTCTTTAGGAAACGTTTGGGAATGATGTAGATGATGTTTAAATCACCTAAGAAACATTTTACAAGCATTGGATCACTCAATCATGGCAATTCAAAACAACTCCTATTTTAAATGCACACTTATATGAATGCTTTCATATTAAGTTTGGAAAAGTTTTTGTTAACCCCAAATTTGATTGATTTGATCTTGATAAGCTTGGATTGAAGTTTTGGGATGTTACAAACCTTCCCCCTTAAACAAAATGTCATCCCGAGATTTACAAAGAAAACTAGGAACTAAAGAGATCTGGGAACTCCGTCCTAATGTAATCTTCTCGCTCCCAAGTAGCTTCCTCCTCGGTATGGTTGCTCCACTGAATCTTGAGAAACTTGATACTTCTGGTCCTGGTGGTTCTGTAGGCTTCTTCTAAGATACGGATGGGTACTTCTCGATAGGTCAGGCCCTTGTTGATTTCCACAGTTCTGTGATCGATGTTCTTGACAACTTCAGTCTTCTCAGGCACTTCCAAGCATTTGCGAAGTAACGAGATATGGAACACATTGTGGATGGCTGACATCTCTTCAGGAAGTTCCAACTGATACGATACTTCATCTCGGCGGTTCAGAATCTTGAAAGGTCTGATATATCTGGGGGCTAACTTTCCTTTCAGACTAAAGCGTTGAGTTCCTTTCAAGGGTGAAACCTTAAGGTATACAAAATCTCCGACATTGAAAGTCAGGTTTCTTCTTCTTTTGTCAGCATATCTCTTTTGTCTGGATTTTGCGGTCTTGAGATGCTCACGGACTTTGTGAACTTTCTCTTCTGCTTCTCAGAGAATGTCGGGTCCGAAGATCTAACTCTCTCCTACTTGCGACCAATTCAAAGGGGTACGACACTTTCTTCCGTATAGGATTTCAAATGGTGCCATCTGCAAACTAGCTTAATAACTGTTGTTGTATGAGAATTTTGCGAAAGGCAGGCAGTCTTCCCATTTTGATCCATATTCTAACACACAAGCTCTAAGCATATCCTCCAGGATTTGGTTGACTCTCTCAGTCTGTCCATCTGTTTGTGGGTGATATGCGGTACTGAAGTTCTACTTGGTTCCTAAACCTTCCTGTACTTTCTGCCGAAATCTTGAGGTAAACTGGGTTCCTCGATCTGATACGATGGACTTGGGGGTTCCATGTAGACTAAAAATCCTAGCAATGTATAGCTCTGCTAACTTTGCACTCTGGTATGTTGTTTTGACAGGTATAAACTAGGCTACCTTGGACAGTCTATCAACTATGACCCAGATTGAGTCATTTCCTCTACTAGAGGTAGGTAGGCCGGTGATAAAGTCCATTCCGACGGAATCCCATTTCCATTCTAGAATCTGCAATGGTTGCAACAGTCCTGCGGGTCTCTGGTCTTCTGCCTTGACTCTTTGACAGATGTCACATTTGGCGATGTAGCTTTCGATCTCTCTCTTCATCTTGTGCCACAAATATTGCTCCTTCAAATCCTGATACATCTTTGTTCCTCCGGGGTGGATAGAATAAAGAGTATCACGAGCCTCCTTCATGATAACTTCCTTTAGCTCCGAATTTGCTGGAACACAGATACGTCCTTTATACCACAGTAATCCTTCTTCGTCTTCGGTGAACCCAGGTACTTTTCCTGTACCAATACGATGTTTGATTCCGTCGATACTTTCATTCCCTTTCTAGGCTTCCTTGACTTGGCTAATTAAAGTGGGTTGAAGTTCAATGCTAGCTAGGAATCCTTTGCTAACTAATTCAGTCCTGAATTGCTCCAACTCTTCATACAAATTTGGTTGCTTCTCCTTGATCATGGTGTTAAGCCTACACGGTAATCTGCTAAGAGCATCCGCTACCACATTGGCTTTGACGGGGTGATAGTGAATGTCAAGGTCATAATCCTTGATTAACTCTATCCATCTTCTTTGCCTCATATTCAGTTCTTTCTAAGTGAAGATATACTTCAAGCTCTTATGATCTGAGTAAATCTCACATCGATTTCCCATCAAATAATGACGCCATGTCTTCAGTGCTAGGACTACAACTGCTAGTTCAAGATCATGGGTCGGATAGTTCTGCTCATGCTGCTTCAGTTGTCGAGACAGATACGCGATGACTTTGCCTTCTTGCATCAATACACATCCTAAACCAATCTTGGATGCATCACAATTAACATCAAATGGCTTCTTGATGTCTGGCATGACCAAAATTGGGGCTGATATCAATCTGTTCTCCAGCTCCTGGAAACTGGCTTCACATTTTTCTGTCCATTCAAACTTCTTGTCCTTCTTCAACAATTGGGTCATTGGTCGGGCTATGCTCGCCTTCTACGAACTTGCGGTAATATCCCGCTAATCCGAGAAAGGCACGAACTTGGGTTTGAGTGGTTGGGGCTTTCCATTCTTCAACATCTGTGATCTTTGTGGGATCAACAGAGACTCCTCCGGCAGACACAATATGTCCTAGGAATCCTACTTCTTTCAGCCAAAATTCACACTTGCTGAACTTCGCATATAACTGATGCTCTCTCAAGGTTTCTAGGATGATTCTCAGATGTTTCTCATGCTCTTCTTCTGACTTGGAGTAGATAAGGATGTCGTCGATAAACACAACTACAAACTTATCTAGGAAATTCATAAAGATCTTATTCATGAGATTCATGAAATAAGCAGGGGAATTGGTTAATCCAAAATACATAACCATATACTCGTATAAACCATAGCGAGTAGTAAAGGCGGTCTTCGGAATATCCGTTGCACGAATCTTAAGTTGGTGATAACCAGTCCTAAGATCAATCTTTGAGAATACCTGAGCTCCGGTCAACTGATCAAATAGATCCTCTATCTTTGGCAAAGGGTACTTGTTCTTGATGGTGACATCATTCAATTTTCTGTAGTCTGTGCACAGACGGTTGCCTCCATCTTTCTTGTCGATGAATAACATTGGTGATCTCCATGGCGATGCACTTGGTTGAATCAGGCCTTTGGTTAGCATAGCATTCAACTGCTTCTTCAGTTCCACTAACTCTGATGGATTCATGCTATAGGGTCTTTGGGCTATAGGTCCGGTTCCGGGGATTAGTTCGATAATGAACTCTATATCCCTATCCAGGGGCAAATCTCCTTCCGGGCTGAACAAGATGCTGCTGCTGAGCTGGGGCATTCACATTGGCATTGGCTGTAGTCTTCCTGGGACACTCATTGGAGTAGTGACCCTTCACTCCACACTCAAAACAAGTGATCTGGGACTTGTCCTTGACTGCGACAGGTACAACATTGCTGCCAGTTCTAGGTGCAGTGTTGCTGTTGTTGTTCTTGGGAGGTGCACGGTTGAAATTGTTGGTATTACCAGAGTTGTGATTGTTTCCTCCGGGCTTCACATTGCCTCCGCTACGGTTGGGGTAGCTTGGGCGAGAATTTGGGGGTCGGTTGTTCCTTGGTGCATATCCCGGTGAAGGGTTAGGATGGTACTTCTGGTGACTGTTGGATCCATACTGCTACATCGTACGACGCTTGCAGTTGTCGTTTGCCTGGTTAATCTTCCCTTCCATCTGGATGGCAGAGTCGACTAGCTCTTTGAGATCCTGGAAACGGATATTGACGAGGATATTCTGCATCTCATCATGCAGTCCGTTCAAGAATCTCTCCTTCTTCTTGGCCTCCGTGTTGATCTCATCAGGTGCATATCTGGCAAGTGACAGGAATCTGTCACGATACTCCAGCACAGTCATTCTTCCTTGCTTTAATTCGCGGAACTCATCTCTCATTCTATTGACTAGACCTTGCGGCACGTGGGTGCGGCTGAACTTGACTTTGAATGCTTCCCATGTCATCACTTGACCATGGTTCATATTGCGGATGCTATTCCACCAAGCTCTGGCATCTCCCACCAGATAGTGGGTGGCGAAGAGAACTTTCTCATTTTCATCAACTCTAGCAACTTCTCAGTTGTTCTCCATGGTCTGTAACCAGTCGTCAGCGTCTAATGGGTTCTCAGATTGGTTGAAGATTGGGGGATTAGTGTTTTGAAAGTTTTTGAGTTTGGATCCCTGGTGATCCTGATTTCCATGCCCTTGGTTGTTGAGAGCCATCTGGGCGATCTGTTGAAGTGTTGCTAAGTTGGCTTGGCGTTCTGCCCTGCTTGCTTCACGGTCTGTGATGAGATTCTGTAAGATCTGCAGCATTGGGTCCTGCCATGAGCTGCTCCCTCCTTGGTTTCCACGAGTCATCTGAAGGTTGAAATAGATATAGGGATAAGTGGGAAAGTCTAAGGTTCATGGTTTTGGGTTTTCAAAGCTAAAACTTTGAGTTAGACTCAGGTTTTTCAACTAACTACATTTTCATTCATGCAAGCAACCACACGATACAACACACACCACAACAATCAAAGGGAAAATAGATGGTTTGAAGAACCATTCTGCAAGCTAAGATACATTGAGATCGATACATCTCATGCTACGACAGTGCTCTAGTGCATCTACTTATCGTCGATGAAGTCAGAGTCCTCATCATTAGTGTAGAAGTCCACGGCATCCTCCTCCATAAAATCATCATCGTTGTTGAGGTAAGAATCCATGTCTCCCTGGATGTCTTCACCCTCATCTTCTTCTGCCTTGGCGGCAAGCTGAGCTTCCTGCTCCTTGACAGTCTTCTCGAGGTCGGCCACCTTCTTGCGAAGACGGGCGATGGTGCGATCCTTCTTGGCACGCTAGCGGCGAAGAGACTGACGGTCTTGGACAAGCAGTGCGAAAGTCTGGTCCTTCTGGTCGGCAATGGCACGGTTCTGGTTGGCTAACTCTCTGGCATTGTCCAGTTCCTGCTGTCTATCGTGAAGCAAGAAGTCAAGGTTCTCCACTTGACGCCTCAACTCGGGGTGGCCCGGCATTTCCATTGGCAGTCCCATGAAGTCACGTCTTGCATAGTGAGCAAAACGGGTTCCTTGGGTCTTGTTGATGCTGAGGGCACATAGACGTGCGAGAGCTTCATGCATTGCCCTGGCTAATCCATCTAGCCAGTTGTTCTCTCTCACGGAGAACTGAATCCTTCTAGAAGTTGGTGCTTCAATGCTTCCTCTAAGATCTGCGGTGACTAGCCACTATAGCTCTCCTCCTAGGGGTCCTGGAAGTTGAGCTCCAAGAAACTCCGGGTGCGGGCGTCCCAGTAACTCTGACAGTGAATCCAGATCCCTCTCGAAGATCAGCTGACCTCCATTGCCCAACTGGTAAAACTTGCTGAACTGGGTCTCCATCTACAAGAATTAAGGATGAGGAAGTTAGTGAGGTGATCAAGTGTGTCAAATTTTAAGTAGTAGGGTAAGAATTTTTGAGGATCATGAAGTTTTTGATAAAGAATCCATAAGGGTAAGAGAGGAGATAGTTTTTCATAAATACTCACTTTGGTTTGGAAACTAAGTTTTTGTTTGACGTCCATTCTATCTTGGGTCTCCTATGGTCAGGATGGCTCTGATACCAACTTGTTAACACCCGGATTTTTAATCCCAGATGCCCGTTATGCCATACCTCGCAATCCCAGGATTACCATTTTTGCGAGACATAACGGATTGGATATCACAGTACATCATCTGTTACAAACCATACATAAGGTTCTTACACAAATAAGGATCTCATGATCCAGTCTTAATACAACAAACAACGGAAACAAAAGATAAGCGTAGCGGTGGGGTCCATCTTCAGGGGCACAGGCAATGCTGACGAAGGCAGATGGTCCTAGTTATCATAGTCGTCCTGCTGAACATCATCTTGGTAATCTCCTTCATAGTCTGGCCATGATAATAGCCAGGGACAAAAGCCATGAGTACTCTTTAGGTACTCGCAAACTACCACTAACAAGTACTATAAATCTAAGTTAAAATGCTAACTCTATGCTTAACTATCAAGTTAAGTTTGAAACCTAAGCTAAGTTGTGAAGCAAAGAAAGATAAAGTAAAATCCTAAAATCACTTAAGTTGGGAAGATATTGTCATAAGCACAACCCTGTTGTGATCAAGTCAAGGTTCATCATTCTTTTCAATGTTTTTAGAAAACATCTGACAACGAAACAGTATGGCCATTCCAACTGTCCATAACCACGGTCGTGGCTATTCGAATAGTTTGACACTCTACAGAGGTGGTACACTT
Organism: Avena eriantha; assembly: GCA_910589775.1. Taxonomy (NCBI): domain Eukaryota; kingdom Viridiplantae; phylum Streptophyta; class Magnoliopsida; order Poales; family Poaceae; genus Avena; species Avena eriantha. Next base: position 21,430 of record CAJUXJ010000256.1, read on the forward strand.
TCACCACAAGATTTGATACATCTGTCAGGGATAACCCTGAATCATCATACATAGTATGAAGATAATCAAACATAACCTTCCCTTTACACACCATAGTATAAGCACCTCTTCTATGAGCATGGCCTCCCAACCATGACTATCAGTCATCTTGGGCACTGCATAGGTGGACAACATTGAGAGGTAGCCTCAGCTCAAACCTCTCCCGTGAGGGAACTAATACTAATGCATATAAATTTCCAGCTAAGCCTTACCCAATTCAGGTAATGTGGTTGTACGGTAAATTTGGAATGGTATCGCATCCGAATCCAACAATCAGTTTATAAAAGAGTTAAGGCTCATGCCTCAACATTTTCATCAACATCAATCCTTTGTGTTTCTCAACACATGTCAAAACATCTCAATAGAATGACTCATCATTCCAAGGTTTTCATAATTCATTTTCACCAAGTGTTCCCATCTAAAGTGACAGGTTTTTGATCTACTCTAAACTACTAAGTTAAGAGTGTTCACTAAGGTGAAAAAGATGGGTTCAATCTCATGCCATACAATGACATCTAAAGGCTTCTAAATAGGTCAAGTTTTATACTTTTTATGTTACCTTCAAAACAAGTAAAGAACTTTGTATAACCTAAGAAGGGTAAAACTTGTAACTAGGACTTGGGGTACCATTAGTAAATAAGGAGCGGGGTGTGATCCAAACATGCTTAAGGCATCTTTGCTAAACCATCTAGTTTGATTCTAGTTTGCTAAGTACTACACTTGCAAGTGCTAACTTGCAAGGGTTAACCTTGGATAGTGCTAGCTTGCTAATAGTAGCTGGCATTGTTAATGGTGGCTTGCACTTAGATAGTGCTAACTTGCTAATAGTAGCTTGCATTGTTAATGGTGGCTTGCACTTTGATAGTGCTAACTTGCTAATAGTAGCTTGCCTTGGTTGGTGCAGTGGTTGAAGTTTTCTTCTTCTTCTTCTTCTTGGTAGAATTCCTCCTCCTCGAGAGCTTGGTCGGTACTATCGTCTATAAATACATAGGGAGTGCACAATCACCAAAAAATACTTAACTAGGCTAGATAGCATTCTAATACACACAATTGATGATCTATTATCATCACAAGCATCACAAGTTTAAATCAAAAGTTTCCTTCTTTTTATTTTAGAAAAGTAATTTCAACTCATTGAAAAATTAACTAAAATTTAATATTCACCACCAAAATATGGGATCATGTGGACACATGTCCTCACCACATATTTTAACATGTGGGAATGAGATTTAAGGGTTTGATCAATATTACTTTGGTTTAAGTTCATTATTTAATGATTTAAAGTGACTAGAAATGCCTATATAGCATTATTTTGGTATTAGTCCAAAGTCACTGCATGTAAACCTTAATATTATTATATATTTGGATAGATATGGTAAAATTTGATTTTTGAGAGTTGGAATCAACTCAAAAGCTAACTTGGTTGATTTTATAAAAATGTTGCAAGTTGCAAATGCTTATGTCTTCTTATTTTTATTAGGAGAGATCTATAACTCTAATTGAATTAAATCCAACGGGCTTGGGTATATTACTTCCATACCTTTCAGGAAAAATTAGTTTCATGCAATTTGGATTGGTAAAACTCACAGAATTGATTTTTGAAATACTGGACATAAACTAGATTTAACTAAAAAAGAAAAAACCAGATTTGAATCAGTGGGCTAGCGCGGGAAAAGGAATGGGCCGGTCCAGTGGCGCTCCGCGGCGCGGGGCTCAGCTGACAGGGGGGTCCCACTTGTCAGTGGCACTTAAAACGCGAAACGGTACGCGCGCTGTGGGCCATGCGATTAGAATATGAATCTACGGCTGAGGGTCGTCGTCGACGACGAACAGGTCGTCGGCGAGCTCGAACCCTAGCGGCTCAGTGGGGGTCTGCTGGGGGCGTACCAGGGCTCCAGCAGGGTCGGCGAGGCGGGCAAACGACGTGGAAGACGACGGCGAGGCGAGGCATGTTCGCGATGGAGCTTGGGGCGGTCGCAATCAACGGCACCCTTCTCCTCCTGCCGCGGCTGCTCCGGCTCCAATTCCGACGAGCTGTTGCTCCACTTGCTCCGGCTAGAGGTGGGTAAGGTCCAAAGAGATGAGGGGAGTGGAATGGTGTGGAGAAGAGAGGTGGGGAGGGCTCCTTTTATAGGTTCGACGGTGAGACCGAGCGGGATGGGAGGTCGACGGTAGCGACATGGCTACGGCGAGGGTAGAGGCATGGCTAGGGGTGGCGATCAATGGGCGGTCCCCTGGCGGTGATCTAAGCATTGAATGCAGCCGTAGGGGTGGTGGCACGCGGTCGGAGCGAGGTGGCGCTCTGCGCGGCAGAGGCGGCGGTGGCCACGCCGAGCGGTGGCTGTGAGGCGTTGGGCAGCGAACGGGGATGTCTGGGGTGTTCTCCAGGTCGAGGCGGAGCGGTGGGTGCGGGCTGGTGCCAAGGGGTGGTCTGGGCGAGCGGGGACATGGTGTGCTCTGGGGGCGGCGTCGGCATGCTCGACCAGCTCCAGGCGCGGCGGTTCGTGGCCACTCTGCCCTCTGTCTCTGTCCTGGGGCTGCTTGGGCGGTGGAGGTGGACCACTGGCGACGTGCTAGACATGGCGAGAGGGGTTGGCGGCTGCTGTAGCGCGATGTCGCCGGTGGGGGTGCTCATGGTGCTCGGCCTTAATGGCCATGACCATGACCATTTGGTCGTGTGCATAGGGTGTGGCTAGGCTCGCAAAGGGTAGGGCTGGTACTGAGGGAATAAGGGGACAAGGTTAGGCACAAATGCTGACCAAGATCACTGCTCAAAACAGTGTTTTAAATTTGGCCAGATTTGTGCACATAAGCTATTTGATGAAATGGCCGAAAGAGAAAAAAATTTGAATTTTGGTTTCAAAATTTTTGAGTGATCTCCACTAGTGCTAGGTAGTCTTTGGTTGCAAGGGTTTTGAAAGTGGAGCTCAAATGGATGGGTTTTGAAATTGGGGTGATCTATGCATATACATTAGATTCAATTTTAAACTGTTATTTAAAATAGTTAACATAATGTTTTTGGAAGATCAAAAGGTGGGACTTGGTACCTCATTATCTGTACTAGCAAGGGGTACAAAGATCAAGAATTGTTTCTGTTAAAATTTGAGTACTAGGAATAGCCAAAGTAGGCATGAGAGTTAAATTTGCCAAAATGACCATTCCTCATTTTTAATTCTTTTTTATTTGATTTTCTTTAGGAAAAGTTTGGGAATGATGTAGATGATGTTTAAATCACCTAAGAAACATTTTACAAGCATTGGATCACTCAATCATGGCAATTCAAAACAACTCCTATTTTAAATGCACACATATATGAATGCTTTCATATTAAGTTTGGAAAAGTTTTTGTTAACCCCAAATTTGATTGATTTGATCTTTATAGGCTTGGATTGAATTTTTGGGATGTTACACTAGGTCATAGACTTGGATTCAATAACCCACTTAAGAGTAGTGCCATAGACCCTTACTGAAGAAAAATCCCTCCCCGCAATCATGGTGGACGCCAGCTCGACCTCCGAGTTTCAAAAAGATTGGAGTTCAACCCTGCTGTCAAGGTGTTTCTACTCGAAGCCAATGTCGACAAGTTAGCCCTCAAGAAACACATGGTACCAACTCCGAGACAAATCCCCTAACCTTACTCTCCGGAATCTCGGGACGAGATTCTTTTAAGGGGAAAGGTCTATAACATCCCAATTTTTGCAACCCAGATTAGTTCTCCAGAATGCAAAAATCAGGGGAACAAAAAAAATTCTTGTGCTTTAGTGCATTGCTTGCTTGTTGTTTGTTTGCACTTGTGTGTATGAAGTGTATCTTAGGATACTCCTTACCTCAACCCCTAATGTCAAAAGCTATTTACCAAAAACTATCTTGGCTTATTTGACATATTCTCAAACGTTCTGGCATTTCAAAACAGGAGCCAAGATGTCTATGAAACCAAAACTATTTTGGTACCTTCCATTTTCAAAACTATGGAGAGATATATATTACAATCTCCTTATGTTTTCGAGATAGAACACTCAACTAATCTTATCTCTAGTTTTCCCAAAACTCTTGGTCAAAGCATTTAAATTCTACTCTTGGTAGAGATACCAAGAACCCTCATCTTATTCAAAAGCTCAACCTCTTCAAAATGCCCCAACCTTACATACAAGCTAAGCTTGATGGTGAACCCTAGAGAGAGTTGATTAGTGTATAAGATGAGTTCCCTTTATCTGCTGTCTGACTTGTTTTCTTAGGAAGTAGTATGAGCCACTCTAGGAGCTCATCACTAGGATTAAGATGTTTCACAATCCTCAATCCCTAATCAAGAAATCAAACCTTGTTGTGATCCCTAGCCACTAGGTGATCATCTAAAACCCTCAATCAGATCCATTCGGAGAATCTCCATTCTATTTGTTTCCAAGATCCTTAAGACCTATATCAAGCAAGGATATCTTCTACTCACTCTACACTTCAATATAACCCCCTGTTAAAGCCCTGACACCTTGCAACTCCTCCTAGAACATTCCCTCTCCTACTCTAGTCAAAATCCTCACAACTGCCAAATTTGGCTAAGTCTGGAAACAGTTTCAACATCACCTTTTTGAATGCCTCCTCTTCTCAAACCATGTGCACTTTTAGAAATAAACTTGAACCATATTGTTAACCATCCTAAGGACTACCAAGGACCACATTGGCCTCTGGTTAGATCCTCCTCCAACCCACTGATCTATGATGGTTTTTCAGACAAGAAAATAACTTTTTCCTGCAAAACTAGTCATCATGCCAACTTTGCTAAACGCTCACACAACCATCCAAACCCCTATGGACCAACTCTCTGCATGGTTGTGTTCTAATCCTTGATGTATATCAGAACCTACCTCACTTGTTCCAAGTGGACCCTTGAGCTTAATAAACCCACTTGGTTTAGAAAGCTTCATGACACTTTCTGCATGGCAGCCTTAATTTCAAGAAAGTTTGCCATCACTTATAGATCTCCTCAAATACAATTAATTCAAAATATTTCTTCCATAATCATCTATACTACTTGGTCTACCCATATATCCATCCCTCGCACCAAGGTGAGCTCTAAGCTCCATGATGCAAGCATGTTTTGGTGGTATAAAAATAACACCACCCTAGATCATCAACACCTTGTTTTCCATCCTTTTCAAGTTAGGATTTCTTTCCACAAGGTTGCAATTACTTGCTACACATTTTCCACCTCACCTACCTTGATCTCCAAGATTTATCAATAATTATCCATAATTATTGAGGCCCCAAAGCTATTTAATCTCTTAAATAGTCAAAATCTCCAAAACTCCCTCCATAAATGAAAGTTTGGTTTTTACCAAACCACTTCCCCAACTCTTGGCTCATGTGATCCCCACAAGTCATATCCTATCTTTCCATCTCAAAAATAAATATTTTGGAGAATCTTTATTATTTATGTTTGTCCATTTTCTTAAATGGCTGAATTGGAATAATAATTGTTTTAAATACTTTTAATACCCAATAAATCTTGGGAAAATTCTCCTAAGTGTGTATTCACATTTTGGACCCTCCCACACCAAAATCCATCCATGCCCAATGGAAATTTATCATTTGATCTTCTAAAAACCACTTCTGTCCTTTTTGAGTAAGTGGATTTAAGTGGACTAAAACCCCACCTAAAAATCCCAAATAAATCCTAGGAGTCTACCTTGACCTCATCTATGTACCAGCAACATTTTTTCCTCTGGTCCAATGTGACATTTTGGACTTCCTTCATAAACCTCTATTACATCAATATTGGTCAATTAAGCAAACTTCTACTCTAAGCACTCCCATTATCCATCAATTCTTGATCAAGCCCATCCTCAGCACTTTGACACCCCACTGGTCGACCACCACTGTAGCACCACCCAAAAAATTACCCAATTGGCCCTTGTACTAGTGGTAAGAGAGGGAGAGACCACAAAGATCTTACAAGATTTTTCCCCCTTTAATTACCACTGATGCCACCACTCTCTCTGAGCTCCAGCACTAGCAAATACCAACAATACCCCTCTCCACCTCCCCCTGGACCAATCCATGGCCAGCACTCCCTCCCCACCATGTCCAATTTGGTAATTCACACCACCTAGCCCCCCACCTTGGTATAAAGCTAGCAGCACTCCCCCAGCCAGCCTCTGCCCCCTCATTTTCTCCCTCCCACCTCCACTCACCTCCCCCAGCACGCCCAACCTCTCCCCTGCTCTTTGCTGAAAAGAGGAAGAAGAAGGAGAGCTCTCGGCCTCCTCCCCTAAATCGAGCAAGGCACCTCCCCCTCTGCTCCATTCTCTCGGCATGTCAGCCCCTGAGTTCCCCTTACTCTCCTACATCTAACGGTGCCCTCCCTTTTTGCCTAGGACCAACTCCTCCGTCGTCGGCGTTGAGTTCTGACGAGGTCGCTCTCGGCCGCCGTCACGCGAGCTACTTCTCGTGGGCCTCCACCGTCGTGTCGCCCACCGATCTAGTCGCCGTCGTTGACCGTGTCGCCCTGCACCATCCCCGACCCTCCTCGAGCCCTCAAATGAGCTCCCCGCTCTGCGCCACCATCTGCAAGGGTTAGTCTCGTCGCCGGCGAGCCCCGGGTGGATGACGACGCTGCGCTGTCCATCGTCACTTAAGCGGACGGCCGAGATCCGCCGATACCCCTTCGGCAAGCCCCTCTCGCTGACTACTGGGCCCCGCCTGGCAGGTTCGGGCGCCAGCTCCCGCGCGTCACCCCGTGCGCCGTGGGCCGAAACTTCCCATGTGGCCCATTCCCCCGCCAGACCCAGCCCAGCCACACAGCTCCCTTTTTCTTTATTTCCAGATCCAGAAATAGTACCAGCAGGTTTAAATCTAATAAAAATAGTATATCAAATACATTTGCCTAGATCTAAAAATCTGGTGGTTCTCTGGTGTTTTTTCAAACATGCAGAGGTAACCCTAGGTTCAAATTAATTTCCAATATTTGCTGGTAATTAATCTGCTAAAATGAACCTGATCCACTAATTTAATTCCACATGGACTTTACAACTCCAATTGAGCTGAACCAAAGATCTACTAGAATGTATTTGAAATACCCATCATCCAACACTGGTCCTATACCAAGGTGAACTGTATTTTGCCTTTAACAAAAATAACCAAACCAGCTCATGTCTGCCTTAGATAAATTCCCCAGGTCTAACCAAATGTGGTATTGACCTGATTCTACTTCCCAGTACACACCAGAACCCATACCTACCAAACCCTATAAGCTAATAATTTATTGAGCTCTGGATGAAATTTTGTGATTTAAATACTTCTGCAAGGGGTATTTTCACTAAATAAATCACTCCAGGAGTTTGGCAACTCCAAATTGAGTGAATCCAATTCCTATAGAAAGGTATTCTAACTAACTAGGACATTCCCTTGGAGCCAACTCAATAGTTTCTGCAGTTTTAATCTGGTAAAAAGAGGAAGAATCATACAGAACTGTCTGTAGGAATTTCCTGAGGGCATTCTGTTAATTCTTTGGACATAATTTCTACTCTAGGTGGTTCAGTACATCAAGTACTACCTAAGCATCCAAGGAAATAATTTTTGAAGCTCCAGAACTCTTCTGGTGAATTATTTTCTCAAACTAGAGTTTATTCCACTTTAAAAAGCATAGCTATTTCTAGAAATTTGATAATCAAGTGAAACCACTTGTGATGGTTTTATCTTGACAAGACCTATCTGTGGATATCACTTTCGCACCCTGATATCCTACTGACCACAGAACCCTAATCCAAGCTCTTTGTATCTAGCCTAGACAACTATCTTCCAAATAGAAAACACCCCACTGGCAACCTTGTAAATTCCACCATTTGACTCCCACTCCTCCATAACTCTTCCAAGTCCAGTAGTATTCCTCATGCGTGTTTGCTGTATGATTTGATGTTGTATGCCTTGTATTGATTGTGGTATTGTTTGCTTGCAAGTATACCCGATGACGATGATAGTGTGAGTGTCTGGCGACAAGAAGGAAGGGAATTCTTAATATTCTATATTTGGGTATTCTTGGTCATCTGAAGAAGTCCAGGGACTTATTGCTGATCTCAGGAAAGCCACCATTTCCCGAACTCTGATATACATGTCCTACTCTCTTTTACCTGTTTTATATCCTCTTTATAAATTGCATATTTACCTGCATGTCTTGTTTTACAAATACTGCGTAACTTGGCTCCTCCAAGTTATGATTTCGTGTCCTTTGAGGAACCACCCCGATGAACCCATCATTTATCCCCTTAGACCGAGAGTACGATGGTTAGCATCCTACCTCCTTGGAAAACCCCGATTTTGAGAAAAATAAACTGTTTTGGGATTTTCCCTACTACAAATGTTTCAAAAACGGCTTTGTAAAACCCTGGGAAGAGGCCCAGTGGAAGTTTTAACAAAAGAAATGGTGATGAGGAGAAAGGAGAATGTGATGGGATGTTCTACACCTTTACTGGAACAATTTTTATCCGCACAACAACATTACCCCTGGTTGCTGGGGCTTAACCCGTAGTTTGTATAGCCGAGGCACTTCTACCACGCTTATAGGGAGAAATCCCTGGAAGACCGGGCAGGCATCCCAGATCACGGATCTGAAGCTTGTCGCTTGCTTCGGCAAGAGTGAGACTGACCTGGCAGGAGGCCGGTGCAACAATTGGGTATCCCGCGGATGGTATGACTTAGGTAGTACGGAAGGAAGTGGAGTCTCTAGATTTAAGGTATACGCCAAGTTGCGGCTTGGGTATGTGTGTGTACGGAAGGAAGGACTATGGCTGGGAGCCACATACTCGTTGCCGGGGAGAACAAACCCAAGAGGAAAAGCATGTCTTTGCTAGTGTAGACAAGCGAAAAGTTAGGTTTGATTATCCGGACCCCCATCTACCGTGGTAGTGGGCCTTCGTTGTATCCCGGCGGATGTATTGATTCTTGTGGGTAAAGTGTGCAACTGCTGAGTATAACCTATTCGAATAGCCGTGTCGACGGTCAAGGACGGTTGTAAAGGTGTTGGCTAGGAGTACCCAAACTGTGCCTTTTTGGGAAACAAGTACTTTGAGGACGAAGATTCCGGGGGAGCCCGAGTTCGAAGACTTTGTTTTGACCCAAGGGGTCGAAGATGTTTAAAGAGGGTTTTCAACTACAAAAAAACTGTCTTCAAAACACGTTTTCAACCAAGACATGGAGATGTCTGGATTTATAAAACAGAAGCATGTTTTCAAAACTTGTTTTCAACAAAGATATGGAGATGCCACAACTCCAAAAGTTAGTTTAGGCTTTTGCAAAAGCAACCCCAAATCGAGCTACCTCGCCACAGCCATAATTGCATTTCCCTTGTTCATTTATCCCGGTGGTTTTGCGAGTACATTCAAAGTACTCATGGCTGTGTCCCTGGCTATTTACTTGGCCAGACTTTCAGGAGAATAAGGTGACGTCCAACGAGCTAGGCCGTCTTCCCAGTCAGCTACCTGTAGGTTGAGGCACGATTGGGCCCCGCACTTGGCGATGTTCCGCTACTAAGATTGAAGTAGCCATAATGGTAGTTATGTAAGTCTTGTACTTTCGTTATGTTTCGGATGTTGTAATGGTACCTGTCAGTTATGTTCCACAGCTCACTGATCATGGGAACATGGATGTATGCATAACAGGGATTTCTCGCATGAATAATCCAGGGGTCACATTCTTTTCTTTAACGACATGGATCCACCAGAGTCATTTCATTTGTTCCTATACCACCACCACAGTCATTGCATGTTTCTTCTTTTCCTAAACAACCACTAGAGTCATTACATATGTGGTCCTTTCCTAATTCACATAGATCCACCAGAGACATTGCATGTGTGTTCTTTTCCTAAACCACATGGATCCACTAGAGTCATTTCATGCGTGTTCTTTTCCTAAACCACCACCAGAGTCATTGCATGTGTCTTCTTTTCCTAAACCACCACTAGAGTCATTGCATGTGTGTTCCTTTCCTAAAACACATGGATCCACTGAAATCATTGCATGTGTGTTCCTTTCCAAAACCACATGGATCCACCAGAGTCATTTCTAATGTATTCCTTTCCTAAACCACAATGATCCACTAGTGTCATTGCATGTGTGTTCCTTTCTTAAACCAAATGGATCCACCAGAGTCACTGCATGTGTGTTCCTATCCTAAACCACATGGATCCATTAGAGCTATTGCATGTGTGTTCCTTTCCTAAACCACATTGATCCAATAGAGTCATTGCATGTGTATTCCTTTCCTAAACCACCATGATCCTCTAGAGTCATTGTATGTGTGTTCCTTTCCTAAACCACATGGATCCACTAGAGCATTACATGTGTATTTCTTTCCTAAACTACCATCAGTGTCATTGCATGTGTGTTCCTTTCCTAAACCACATGGATACACCAGAGTCATTGCATGTGTGTTCCTTTCCTAAACCACATGGATCCACCAGAGTCATTGCATGTGTGTTCCTTTCCTAAACCACCTTGATCCACTAAAGTGATTACATGTGTGTTCTTTTCCTGAACCACCACTAGAGTCATTCTACGTGTGTTCTTTTCCTAAACCACATGGATCCACTAGAGTCATTTCGTGTGTGTTCTTTTCCAAAACCACCTCTACAGTCATTGCATGTGTGTTATTTTCCTAAACAACATGGATCCACTACAGTCATTTCATGTGTGTTCTTTTCCTATACCACCAGAGTCATTACATGTGTCTTCTTTTCCTAAACCACCCCTAGAGTCATTGCATGTGTGTTCCTTTCCGAAACCACATAGATCCACCAGATTCATTGCATATGTGTTCTTTTCCTAGACCACCACCAGAGTCATTGCACGTGTCTTCTTTTCCTAAACCACCACTAGAGTCACTTCATGTGTGTTCCTTTCCTAAACCACATTGATCAACCAAAATCATTGCATGTGTGTTCCTTTCCAAAACCAAATGGATCCACCAGAGTCATTTCACATGTGTTCCTTTTCTAAACCACAATGATCCACTAGATTTATTGCATGTGTGTTCCTTTCATAAACCAAATGGATCCACCAGAGTCATTGCATGTGTGTTCCTTTCATAAACCACATGGATCCACTAGAGTCATTGCATGTGTGTTACTTTCCTAAACCAAATTGATCCAATAGATTCATTGCGTGTGTATTCCTTTCTTAAACGAAATGGATCCACCAGAGTCATTGCATGTGTGTTCCTTTCCGAAACCACATGGATCCACTAGAGTCATTGCATGTGTATTCCTTTCTTAAACGAAATGGATCCACCAGAGTCATTGCATGTGCGTTCCTTTCCGAAACCACATGGATCCACTAGAGTCATTGCATGTGTGTTCCTTTACTCAACCACATTGATCGAATAGAGTCATTGCATGTTTATTCCTTTCCTAAAACAGCATGATCCTCTAGAGTCATTGTATGCGTGTTCATTTCCTAAAACACATGGATCCACCAGAGGCATTACATGTGTCTTTCTTTCCTAAACCACCATCAGACTCATTGCATTTGTGTTCCTTTCCTAAACCACATGGATACACCAGAGTCATGGCCTGTGTGTTCCTTTCCTAAACCACATGGATCCACCAGACTCATTGCATGTGTGTTCCTTTCCTAAACCACGTTGATCCACTAGAGTCATTGGATGTGTGTTCTTTTCCTAACCACATGGTTCCACCAGTGTCATTGCATGTGTGTTCCTTTCCTAAACCACATGGATCCACTAGATTCATTGCATGTTTGTTCTTTTCCTAAACCACATGGATCCACCAGATTCATTTCATGTGTGTTCTTTTACTAAACCAACACCAGAGTGAATGCATATGTCTTCTTTTCCTAAACCACCACTAGAGTCATTGCATGTGTGTTCCTTTCCTAAACCACATGGATCCACTAGAGTCATTCCATGTGTGTTCCTTTCCTAAACCACTTGGATTTACCAGAGTCATTTCATGTGTGTTCTTTTCCTAAACCACATGGATCCACCAGTGTCATTGCATGTGTGTTCTTTATCTGAACCACCACTAGAGTCATTCCCTGTGTGTTCTTTTCCTAAACCACATGGATCCACCAGAGTCATTTCATGTGTGCTCTTTTCCTAAACCACCTCTAGAGTCATTGCATATGTGTTCTTATCCTTAACAACATGGATTCACTTGAGTCATTTCATGTGTGTTCTCTTCCTATACCACCACCAGAGTCATTGCATGTATCTTCTTTTCCTAAACAATCACTAGAGTCATTGCATGGGTGTTCCTTTCATAAACCACATGGATCCACTAGAGGAATTGCATGTGTGTTCCTTTCCTAAATCACATTCATCCAATAGAGTCGTTGCATGCGTATTCCTTTCCTAAACCACAATGATCCACTACAGTCATGGCTTGTGTGTTCCTTGCTTAAACCAAATGGATCCACCAGAGTCACTACATGTGTGTTCCTTTCCTAAACCACATGGATCCACTAGATTCATTGCATGTGTGTTCCTTTACTAAACTACATTGATCCAATAGAGTCATTGCATGTGTATTCCTTTCCTAAACCACAATGATCCACTAGAGTCATTGCATGTGTATTCATTTATTAAACCAAATGGATCCACTAGGGTCATTGCATGTGCGTTCCTTTCCTAAACTACATGGATCCACTAGAGTCATTATATGTGTGTTCCTTTCCTAAACCACATTGATCCAATAGAGTCATTGCATGTGTATTCCTTTCCTAAACCACTATGTTCCTCCAGAGTCATTGTATGTGTGTTCCTTTCCTAAACCACATGGATCCACAAGAGTCATTACATGTGTCTTCCTTTCCTAAACCACCATCAGAGTCATTGCATTTGTTTTCCTTTCCTAAACCACATGGATACACCAGAGTCATAGCATGTGTGTTCCTTTCCTAAACCACATGGATCCACCAAACTCATTGCATGTGTGTTCCTTTCCTAAACCACGTTGATCCACTAGAGTCATTGCATGTGTGTTCTTTTCCTAAACCACATGGTTCCACTAGTGTCATTGCATGTGTGTTCCTTTCCTAAACCACATGGATCACTAGATTCATTGCATGTGTGTTCTTTTCATAAACCACATGGATCCACCAGATTCATTTCATGTGTGTTCTTTTCCTAAACCACCAACAGAGTCATTGCATATGACTTCTTTTCCTAAACCACCACAAGAGTCATTGCATGTGTGTTACTTTCCTAAACCACATGGATCCACCAGAGTCATTGCATGTGTGTTCCTTTGCAAACCGCATGGATCCACCAGAGTCATTTCACGTGTTTTCCTTTCCTAAACCACAGGGATCCACCAGATCCCCCATAGTCATTGCATGTGTCTTCACTTTCTAATTCATCACTAGAGTCATTGCATGTGTGTTCTTTTCCTTAACAACATGGATCCAGCTGAGTCATTTCATGGATGATTTTTTCCTATACAACCACCAGAGTCATTGCATGTGTCTTCTTTTCCAAAACCACTTCTAGAGTCATTGCATGTGTGTTCCTTTCCTAAACCACATGGATCCACCAGAGTCATTGCATGTGTGTTCTTTTCCTAAACCACATGGATCCACTAGAGTCATTTCATGTGTGTTCTTTTCCTAAACCACCACCAGAGTCATTGCATGTGTCTTCTTTTCCTAAACCACCACTAGAGTCACTACATGTGTGTTCCTTTCCTAAACCACATGGATCCACCAGAATCATTGCATGTGTGTTCCTTTGCAAAACCACATGGATCCACTAGAGTCATTTCACATGTGTTCCTTTCCTAAACCACAATGATCCACTAGAGTCATTGCATGTTTGTTCCTTTCTTAAACCACATGGATCGACCAGAGTCATTGCATTTGTGTTCCTTTCCTAAACCACATGGATCCACAAGAGTCATTACAGGTGTGTTCCTTTCCAAAACCACATTGATCCAATAGAGTCATTGCATGTGTATTCCTTTCCTAAACCACCATGATCCTCTAGAGTCATTGTATGTGTGTTCCTTTCCTAAACCACATGGATCCACCAGAGCATTACACGTGTCTTTCTTTCCTAAACTACCATCAGAGTCATTGCATGTGTGTTCCTTTCCTAAACCACATGGATACACCAGAGTCATTGCATGTGTGTTCCTTTCCTAAACCACATGGATCCACCAGAGTCATTGCATGTGTGTTCCTTTCCTAAACCACCTTGATCCACTAAAGTGATTACATGTGTGTTCTTTTCCTGAACCACCACTAGAGTCATTCTACGTGTGTTCGTTTCCTAAACCACATGGATCCACCAGAGTCATTTCGTGTGTGTTCTTTTCCTAAACCACCTCTCTAGTCATTGCATGTGTGTTCTTTTCCTAAACAACATGGATCCACTAGAGTAATTTCATGTGTGTTCTTTTCCTACACCACCAGAGTCATTACATGTGTCTTCTTTTCCGAAACCACCCCTAGAGTCATTGCATGTGTGTTCCTTTCCGAAACCACATAGATCCACCAGATTCATTGCATATGTGTTCTTTTCCTAGACCACCACCAGAGTCATTTCACGTGTGTTCCTTTCCTAAACCACATGGATCCACTAGAGTCATTGCATGTGTGTTCCTTTCCTAAACCACATGGATCCACTAGAGTCATTCCATGTGTGTTCCTTTCCAAAACCACTTGGTTCAACCAGAGTCATTTCATGTGTGTTCTCTTCCTAAACCACATGGATCCACCAGTGTCATTGCATCTGTGTTCTTTTCCTGAACCACCACTAGAGTCATTCCATGTGTGTTCTTTTCCTAAACCACATGGATCCACCAGAGTCATTTCATGTGTGCTCTTTTCCTAAACCACCTCTAGAGTCATTGCATATGTGTTCTTCTCCTTAACAACATGGATTCACTTGAGTCATTTCATGTGTGTTCTCTTCCTATACCACCACCAGAGTCATTGCATGTATCTTCTTTTCCTAAACAATCACTAGAGTCATTGCATGGGTGTTCCTTTCATAAACCACATGGATCCACTAGAGGAATTGCATGTGTGTTCCTTTCCTAAATCACATTCATCCAATAGAGTCATTGCATGCGGATTCCTTTCCTAAACCACAATGATCCACTAGAGTCATGGCTTGTGTGTTCCTTGCTTAAACCAAATGGATCCACCAGAGTCACTACATGTGTGTTCCTTTCCTAAATCACATGGATCCACTAGATTCATTGCATGTGTGTTCCTTTACTAAACCACATTGATCCAATAGAGTCATTGCATGTTTATTCCTTTCCTAAACCACAATGATCCACTAGAGTCATTGCATGTGTATTCATTTATTAAACCAAATGGATCTACTAGGGTCATTGCATGTGCGTTCCTTTCCTAAACTACATGGATCCACTAGAGTCATTATATGTGTGTTCCTTTCCTAAACCACATTGATCCAATAGAGTCATTTCATGTGTATTCCTTTCCTAAACCACTATGTTCCTCCACAGTCATTGTATGTGTGTTCCTTTCCTAAACCACATGGATCCACAAGAGTCATTACATGAGTCTTCCTTTCCTAAACCACCATCAGAGTCATTGCATTTGTTTTCCTTTCCTAAACCACATGGATACACTAGAGTCATAGCATGTGTGTTCCTTTCCTAAACCATATGGATCCACCAGACTCATTGCATGTGTGTTCTTTCCTAAACCACGTTGATCCACTAGAGTCATTGCATGTGTGTTCTTTTCCTAAACCACATGTTTCCACTAGTGTCATTGCATGTGTGTTCCTTTCCTAAACCACATGGATCACTAGATTCATTGCATGTGTGTTCTTTTCATAAACCACATGGATCCACCAGATTCATTTCATGTGTGTTCTTTTCCTAAACCACCAACAGAGTCATTGCATATGACTTCTTTTCCTAAACCACCACAAGAGTCATTGCATGTGTGTTACTTTCCTAAACCACATGGATCCACCAGAGTCATTGCATGTGTGTTCCTTTGCAAACCGCATGGATCCACCAGAGTCATTTCACGTGTTTTCCTTTCCTAAACCACAGGGATCCACCAGATCCCCCATAGTCATTGCATGTGTCTTAACTTTCTAATTCATCACTAGAGTCATTGCATGTGTGTTCTTTTCCTTAACAACATGGATCCAGCTGAGTCATTTCATGGATGATTTTTTCCTATACCACCACCAGAGTCATTGCATGTGTCTTCTTTTCCAAAACCACTTCTAGAGTCATTGCATGTGTGTTCCTTTCCTAAACCACATGGATCCACCAGAGTCATTGCATGTGTGTTCTTTTCCTAAACCACATGGATCCACTAGAGTCATTTCATGTGTGTTCTTTTCCTAAACCACCACCAGAGTCATTGCATGTGTCTTCTTTTCCTAAACCACCACTAGAGTCACTGCATGTGTGTTCCTTTCCTAAACCACATGGATCCACCAGAATCATTGCATGTGTGTTCCTTTGCAAAACCACATGGATCCACTAGAGTCATTTCACATGTGTTCCTTTCCTAAACCACAATGATCCACTAGAGTCATTGCATGTTTGTTCCTTTCTTAAACCACATGGATCGACCAGAGTCATTGCATTTGTGTTCCTTTCCTAAACCACATGGATCCACAAGAGTCATTACAGGTGTGTTCCTTTCCAAAACCACATTGATCCAATAGAGTCATTGCATGTGTATTCCTTTCCTAAACCACCATGATCCTCTAGAGTCATTGTATGTGTGTTCCTTTCCTAAACCACATGGATCCACCAGAGCATTACACGTGTCTTTCTTTCCTAAACTACCATCAGAGTCATTGCATGTGTGTTCCTTTCCTAAACCACATGGATACACCAGAGTCATTGCATGTGTGTTCCTTTCCTAAACCACATGGATCCACCAGAGTCATTGCATGTGTGTTCCTTTCCTAAACCACCTTGATCCACTAAAGTGATTACATGTGTGTTCTTTTCCTGAACCACCACTAGAGTCATTCTACGTGTGTTCTTTTCCTAAACCACATGGATCCACCAGAGTCATTTCGTGTGTGTTCTTTTCCTAAACCACCTCTACAGTCATTGCATGTGTGTTCTTTTCCTAAACAACGTGGATCCACTAGAGTCATTTCATGTGTGTTCTTTTCCTACACCACCAGAGTCATTACATGTGTCTTCTTTTCCGAAACCACCCCTAGAGTCATTGCATGTGTGTTCCTTTCCGAAACCACATAGATCCACCAGATTCATTGCATATGTGTTCTTTTCCTAGACCACCACCAGAGTCATTGCACGTGTCTTCTTTTCCTAAACCACCACTAGAGTCACTTCATGTGTGTTCCTTTCCTAAACCACATTGATCAACCAAAATCATTGCATGTGTGTTCCTTTCCAAAACCAAATGGATCCACCAGAGTCATTTCACATGTGTTCCTTTTCTAAACCACAATGATCCACTAGAGTCATTGCATGTGTGTTCCTTTCATAAACCAAATGGATCCACCAGAGTCATTGCATGTGTGTTCCTTTCATAAACCACATGGATCCACTAGATTCATTGCATGTGTGTTACTTTCCTAAACCAAATTGATCCAATAGAGTCATTGCGTGTGTATTCCTTTCTTAAACGAAATGGATCCACCAGAGTCATTGCATGTGTGTTCCTTTCCGAAACCACATGGATCCACTAGAGTCATTGCATGTGTATTCCTGTCTTAAACTAAATGGATCCACCAGAGTCATTGCATGTGTGTTCCTTTTCGAAACCACATGGATCCACTAGAGTCATTGCATGTGTGTTCCTTTCCTCAACCACATTGATCGAATAGAGTCATTGCATGTTTATTCCTTTCCTAAACCAGCATGATCATCTAGAGTCATTGTATGCGTGTTCATTTCCTAAAACACATGGATCCACCAGAGCCATTACATGTGTCTTTCTTTCCTAAACCACCATCAGACTCACTGCATTTGTGTTCCTTTCCTAAACCACATGGATACACCAGAGTCATGGCATGTGTGTTCCTTTCCTAAACCACATGGATCCACCAGACTCATTGCATGTGTGTTCATTTCCTAAACCACGTTGATCCACTAGAGTCATTGGATGTGTGTTCTTTTCCTAACCACATGGTTCCACAAGTGTCATTGCATGTGTGTTCCTTTCCTAAACCACATCGATCCACTAGATTCATTGCATGTTTGTTCTTTTCCTAAACCACATGGATCCACCAGATTCATTTCATGTGTGTTCTTTTACTAAACCAACACTAGAGTGAATGCATATGTCTTCTTTTCCTAAACCACCACTAGAGTCTTTGCATGTGTGTTCCTTTTCTAACCACATGGATCCACCAGAGTCATTGCATGTGTTCTCCTTTCCAAAGCCACATGGAACCACCAGAGTCATTTCACATGTGTTCCTTTCCTAAACCACATGGATCCACTAGAGTCATTGCATGTGTGTTCCTTTCCTAAACCACATGGATCCACTAGAGTCATTCCATGTGTGTTCCTTTCCTAAACCACTTGGATCAACCAGAGTCATTTCATGTGTGTTCTTTTCCTAAACCACATGGATCCACCAGTGTCATTGCATGTGTGTTCTTTTTCTAAACCACCACTAGAGTCATTCCATGTGTGTTCTTTTCCTAAACCACATGGATCCACCAGAGTCATTTCATGTGTGCTCTTTTCCTAAACCACCTCTAGAGTCATTGCATATGTGTTCTTATCCTTAACAACATGGATTCACTTGAGTCATTTCATGTGTGTTCTCTTCCTATACCACCACCAGAGTCATTGCATGTATCTTCTTTTCCTAAACAATCACTAGAGTCATTGCATGGGTGTTCCTTTCATAAACCACATGGATCCACTAGAGGAATTGCATATGTGTTCCTTTCCTAAATCACATTCATCCAATAGAGTCGTTGCATGCGTATTCCTTAAACCACAATGATCCACTAGAGTCATGGCTTGTGTGTTCCTTGCTTAAACCAAATGGATCCACCAGAGTCACTACATGTGTGTTCCTTTCCTAAATCACATGGATCCACTAGATTCATTGCATGTGTGTTCCTTTACTAAACCACATTGATCCAATAGAGTCATTGCATGTGTATTCCTTTCCTAAACCACAATGATCCACTAGAGTCATTGCATGTGTATTCATTTATTAAACCAAATGGATCCACTAGAGTCATTGCATGTGCGTTCCTTTCCTAAACTACATGGACCCACTAGAGTCATTATATGTGTGTTCCTTTCCTAAACCACATTGATCCAATAGAGTCATTGCATGTGTATTCCTTTCCTAAACCACTATGTTCCACTAGAGTCATTGCATGTGCGTTCCTTTCCTAAACTACATGGATCCACAAGAGTCATTACATGTGTCTTCCTTTCCTAAACCACCATCAGAGTCATTGCATTTGTTTTCCTTTCCTAAACCACATGGATACACCAGAGTCATAGCATGTGTGTTCCTTTCCTAAGCCACATGGATCCACCAGACTCATTGCATGTGTGTTCCTTTCCTAAACCACGTTGATCCACTAGAGTCATTGCATGTGTGTTCTTTTCCTAAACCACATGGTTCCACTAGTGCCATTGCATGTGTGTTCCTTTCCTAAACCACATGGATCACTAGATTCATTGCATGTGTGTTCTTTTCATAAACCACATGGATCCACCAGATTCATTTCATGTGTGTTCTTTTCCTAAACCACCAACAGAGTCATTGCATATGTCTTCTTTTCCTAAACCGCCACAAGAGTCATTACATGTGTGTTACTTTCCTAAACCACATGGATCCACCAGAGTCATTGCATGTGTGTTCCTTTGCAAACCGCATGGATCCACCAGAGTCATTTCACGTATTTTCCTTTCCTAAACCACATGGATCCACCAGATCCCCCATAGTCATTGCATGTGTCTTCACTTTCTAATTCATCACTAGAGTCATTGCATGTGTGTTCTTTTCCTTAACAAGATGGATCCAGCTGAGTCATTTCATGGATGATTTTTTCATATACCACCACCAGAGTCATTGCATGTGTCTTCTTTTCCAAAACCACTTCTAGAGTCATTGCATGTGTGTTCCTTTCCTAAACCACATGGATCCACCAGAGTCATTGCATGTGTGTTCTTTTCCTAAACCACATGGATCCACTAGAGTCATTTCATGTGTGTTCTTTTCCTAAACCACCACCAGAGTCATTGCATGTGTCTTCTTTTCCTAAACCACCACTAGAGTCACTGCATGTGTGTTCCTTTCCTAAACCACATGGATCCACCAGAATCGTTGCATGTGTGTTCCTTTCCAAAACCACATGGATCCACCAGAGTCATTTCACATGTGTTCCTTTCCTAAACCACAATGATCCACTAGAGTCATTGCATGTGTGTTCCTTTCTTAAACCAAATGGATCCACCAGAGTCATTGCATTTGTGTTCCTTTCCTAAACCACATGGATCCACAAGAGTCATTACAGGTGTGTTCCTTTCCAAAACCACATTGATACAATAGAGTCATTGCATGTGTATTCCTTTCCTACACCACCATGATCCTCCATAGTGATTGTATGTGTGTTCCTTTCCTAAACCACATGGATCCACCAGAGTCATTACATGTTTCTTTCTTTACTAAACTACCATCAGATTCATTGCATGTGTGTTCCTTTCCTAAACCACATGGATACACCAGAGTCATTGCATGTGTGTTCTTTTCCTACACCACCAGAGTCATTACATGTGTCTTCTTTTCCGAAACCACCCCTAGAGTCATTGCATGTGTGTTCCTTTCCGAAACCACATAGATCCACCAGATTCATTGCATATGTGTTCTTTTCCTAGACCACCACCAGAGTCATTGCACGTGTCTTCTTTTCCTAAACCACCACTAGAGTCACTTCATGTGTGTTCCTTTCCTAAACCACATTGATCAACCAAAATCATTGCATGTGTGTTCCTTTCCAAAACCAAATGGATCCACCAGAGTCATTTCACATGTGTTCCTTTTCTAAACCACAATGATCCACTAGAGTCATTGCATGTGTGTTCCTTTCATAAACCAAATGGATCCACCAGAGTCATTGCATGTGTGTTCCTTTCATAAACCACATGGATCCACTAGAGTCATTGCATGTGTGTTACTTTCCTAAACCAAATTGATCCAATAGAGTCATTGCGTGTGTATTCCTTTCTTAAACGAAATGGATCCACCAGAGTCATTGCATGTGTGTTCCTTTCCGAAACCACATGGATCCACTAGAGTCATTGCATGTGTATTCCTGTCTTAAACTAAATGGATCCACCAGAGTCATTGCATGTGTGTTCCTTTTCGAAACCACATGGATCCACTAGAGTCATTGCATGTGTGTTCCTTTCCTCAACCACATTGATCGAATAGAGTCATTGCATGTTTATTCCTTTCCTAAACCAGCATGATCATCTAGAGTCATTGTATGCGTGTTCATTTCCTAAAACACATGGATCCACCAGAGTCATTACATGTGTCTTTCTTTCCTAAACCACCATCAGACTCACTGCATTTGTGTTCCTTTCCTAAACCACATGGATACACCAGAGTCGTGGCATGTGTGTTCCTTTCCTAAACCACATGGATCCACCAGACTCATTTCATGTGTGTTCCTTTCCTAAACCACGTTGATCCACTAGAGTCATTGGATGTGTGTTCTTTTCCTAACCACATGGTTCCACCAGTGTCATTGCATGTGGGTTCCTTTCCTAAACCACATGGATCCACTAGATTCATTGCATGTTTGTTCTTTTCCTAAACCACATGGATCCAC
>CAJUXJ010000257.1:0-30446 GCA_910589775.1 Avena eriantha
ATCACACTAGGTGGATCCATGTGTGGTTTGTTTAGAGGAACAAACATGCAATGACACAGGGTGGATCCATGTGTGGTTTTTAGAAGAAAATACATGCAATGACTCTAGTTGTGGTTCATGAAAACACACACATGCAATGACATTGGTGGATCCATGTGTGGTTTGTGAAAAGAACAGGCATGCAATCACACCTGGTGGATCCATGTGTTGTTTGGTTAGAGGAACAGACATGCAATAACACGGGGTGTGGTTCCATGTGTGGTTTGTTTAGAAGAACACACATGCAATGACTTTGAATATGGTTCATGAAAAGAACACCCATGCAATGACACTGGTGGATCAATGTGTGGTTTGTGAAAAGAACAGACATGCAATCACACTTGGTGGATCCATGTGTGGTTTGTTTAGAGGAACAGACATGTAATGGCACTGGGTGTTGTTCCATGAGAAGAACAGACATGCAAGGACACTAGTGGATCCACATGTGGTTTGTGGAAGGAACATACATGCAATGACTCTAGCTGTGGTTCATGAAAAGAACAGAAATGCAATGATACTGGTGGATCCAGGTGTGGTTCATGAGAAGAACACACATCCAGTGACACCGGTGGATCCATGTGTGGTTTGTGAGAAGAATAGACATGCAATGACACTGGTGGATACTTATGTGCTTTGTGAGAAGAACAGACATGCAATGACACTGGCTGTGGTTCATGAGAAGAACACACATGCAATGACACTGGTGGATCCTTGTGTGTTTTGTGAGAAGAACATACATGTAATGACACTGGCTGTGGTTCATGAGAAGAACACATTTGTAATGACTTTAGCTGTGGTTCATGAAAAGAACACACATGCAATGACAGTGGTGTATCCATGTGTGGTTCATGAAAAGAATACACATGCGATGACACTGGTGGATCCATGTGTGGTTTGTGAAAATAACAGACATGCAATCACACTAGCTGGATCCATGTGTGGTTTGTGAAAAGAACAGACATGCAATGACACTGGGTGGATCCATGTGTGGTTTCTTTAGAAGAACAGACATGCAATGAATCTAATTGTGGTTCATGAAAAGTACACACATGCAATGACACTGGTGGATCCATGTGTCCTTTGTGAAAAGAACAGACATGCAATCACACCTGGTGGATCCATGTGTGGTCTGTTTAGAGGAACAGACATGCAATGACACTAGGTGTGGTTCCATGTGTGGTTTATTTAGAAGAACACACATGCAATGACTATGGTTGTGTTTCATGAAAATAACACACATGCAATGACACTGGTGGATCCATGTGTGGTTTGTGAAAAGAACAGACATGCAATCACACCTGGTGGATCCATGTGTGGTTTGTTTAGAGGAATAAACACGCAATGACACTAGGTGTGGTTCCATGTGTGGTTTGCTTAGAAGAACACACATGGAATGACTCTGACTGTGGTTCATGAAAAGATCACACATGCAATGACACTGGTGGATCCATGTGTGGTTTGTGAAAAGAACAGACATGCAATCACACTAGGTGGATCCATGTGTTGTTTGTTTAGAGGATCAGACATGCAATGTCACTAGGTGGATCCATGTGTGGTTTGTTTAGAAGAACAGACATGCAATGACTCTAGTTGTGGTTCATGAAAAGAACACACATGCAATGACACTGGTGGATCCATGTGTGGTTGGTGAAAAGAACATACATGCAATCACACCTGGTGGATCCGTGTTTGGTTTGTTTAGAGGAACAGACATGCAATGACACTAGGTGTGGTTCGATGTGTGGTTTGTTTAGAAGAACACACATGCAATGACTCTGGCCATGGTTCATGAAAATAACACACATGCAATGACAGTAGTGGATCCATGTGCGGTTTGTGAAAAGAACAGACATGCAATCACACTAGGTGGATCCATGTGTGGTTTGTTGAGAGGAATAGACATGGAATGACACTAGGTGTGGTTCCATGAGAAGAACAGACATGCAATGACACTGGTGGATTCATATGTGGTTTGGGGATGGAACAAACATGCAATGACTCTAGCTGTGGTTCATGAAAAGAACAGACATGCAATGACACTGGTGGATCCATGTGTGGTTCATGAGAAGAACACATATCCAATGACACTGATGGATCCATGTGTGGTTGGTGAGAAGAACATACATGCAATGACACTGGTGGATACTTATGTGGTTTGTGAGAAGAATAGACATGTGATGACCCAGAAGTATAGGGGGTGTATCGCAGTATTTTCGATAAGTAAGAGTGTCGAACCGAACGAGGAGCAGAAGGTGCTGGCTAGTGGTATGGATCAGGAATTCTCTGCAAATACTTAGCAAACGGATTTTTAGGGTTTTCTGATAAAGCAAGAAAACAAAGCGCGAGTAAATAAAAGACAGTAGGAATAAATGCAGCAAGTGGCCCAATCCTTTATGCAGCAAAGAACAAGCTGGTTGTATTACTTAAGATGACGAAACGTTCTCGAGGACACATGGGAAGACTATCAAGTGCTTTCGCTTCATATAGTCGATTAATCTTCTTTAGCTTGCTAAGTGTTGTGTGGGTGAACCTGTGCTAATGTATCGCCCCATCCAAGACTAATACATACTTGTGATTATACCCCTTGCAAACATCCGTAAGTACAAGAAAGTAATTAAGGTAGAAACCTAACCACAACTTTAAACTCTAAGACCCTTACGTCCCTTGTGCAATGGTTTCCTAACGGGGGTTCAGGTTTCTGTCACTCCGGCAACCCCTACGATTAGTAGCCAAATACACAATGCATTCCCCTAGGCCCTTATAGGTGAAGTGTCATGTAGTCGACGTTCACATGACACCACTAGAAGAAGTACACCACAACTTAAATAACAATCTATTGAATCTTTCTCAACACCACTCCACTACTAACAACAAGACTTCTCCCATGTTCTCAAGAACAAAACGAACTACTCACAAGACATCATATGGATCATGATCAGAGATGGAATAATGATGTATATCTGAACATAAACAATAATTCAATGGTTCACTCAATAGCATCAACTACAAATAGTAATCAACACCGGGAAAGTTTCCCCTATGAACTATAGCAAGATTCAACCAATTGTTACAGCAATATGGAGATGGTGATGAGGGTGCTGATGGTGATGATGATGATCCCGATGAAGCCCAGCTTGATCGTGGTGTGGATGGCGATGATCTTCCCTCTCCGGGAAGGAATTCCCCTGGCAGAAATCTGTCTGTCGGAGAGATCTTTCTCTCTCGGTGTTTTCCGCCCAGCAGAGGCGGCGGAATCTTTCTGTGGTCGCTCCCCGAGTCTTAGGGTTTCGTGGGGATGATATACGCCAGAGGAGAGAGGCTAGAGTGGGCCAGGGCGGCCACACCACCTCCAGGCGCGGCCTAGGCTTGCCCGTGCCATGGGATGGTGTGGGCCCCCTGTGGCCCACCTCCACTTCATCTTCTGGCATCCGTAGTCTTCTGAAAAAATAGGATTTTTCATATATTTTCCTGGATTTATTGATCTTCGCGAATTTTGCCTCCAAACAGCACCTTTTCTATCAGAATCCTGACTGCAGCGGTCCATGCTCCAAAAGTCACCAACCATGCAAAATAGATGAAATAACATAAGTATCGCCTCTCAATACGAAATATATCAATGAATAATCGTTAATTAAGACATAGAATAGTGATGCAAAATGGACGTATCAACTCCCCCCAAGCTTAGACTTCGCTTGTCCCCAAGTGAAACTGAGCTCAATAAACATGACCTCAGGTTTATGGAGTGAAGAGTCGATAAAATAATCCGGACAAGAAGCATCACAATCATCAAATACATAGATCATAATAGAAGACAACTCACTATTATATAACTCATCTTGTAATGAGTAAAGGAAACACAATAAAGATACATAAAGTGAATCACAATTGGTAATGGCAAACTTAGCTCTTGGTCGAAGAATAGTTGATAATTTGTTGGAGTTCACAAATAGCTGGTTTTTCAAGATAGCTTTCAAAGTAGTAAACATCAAGATAAGAGCAAAGTGCAAAACAAGGAACATAAGAAACATGATTGAATAAATCATCATATGAATGAATGAAACACATCAACTCAAAATACTTGCTGAGATAGAAGGGAATAGGTTTACCAACTCAACTACAAAGTAAAAGAAAGGGCCCTTCGCAGAGGGAAGCATGGATTGCAAGTCTCATAAAGAGCTCCCAAAAATTATGATACTTACTAGCTTTCAGCTCTCATTGCCCCTATCATAGGCATCTTTAGGTGATTAAGGTTAAAGTGACACAACTAAGAGGATATGCTTGACAAGTTATAAGATGAAATCTCATGCCCCTTACTTATGAGTACCAATCCTCATGCTACTCAACTTCAGTCACGAGCAAGCTCTTGTCATTGTAAATACATGCGTATCATTGAGAACCGCCAACGGGGTACCCCTTGCACATGACATAGGAGCTATCCCATAGTCAAAATGACAAGGCAAGCAGACACTGAGCATCTCAGCGATCTTTTTATTTGCTATTTGCATAGGTTTTTATTGAGGATGCTTCATAGAATGCTCACTATAGTTATGCTGCAAGTTTCCACCATGATTAGGCATGGCTTAGGCTAGTGGCCCAGGCGTTTCTCTAACACACATATAAACTCCATGATCTTACAAGTTCCACTTTTATTTCACACCGCCAGGATCCATAAGCAAAAGAACATGATATAAACTAGGTACATGTACCAATGAAGTGTTGAAAGCGGTCCCCATGATACATGGTTCGGCTAACTTCAATTCATAAAGCGCAAGCATATACGCAACAAAGAAGGACCCAATGGTTCAAGTTTATTAAATGCGAGAAAGTAAAGTGTGCCATCAAGTTCGTGAGAGCTTTAATCACTAAATTTCACATAACAAGTTTAATTTGGGAGGTAGATAAAACAGGAATTTACTTGGAATGGCAATAATGCTACTAGGTAGGTATGGTGGACTCAAATGGCAAAGGTTTTGGTTTAAAGGAGTGGATGCACGAGAAGAATACCCTCTCAGTACAGGTTTTTGGCTAGCAAGGCTGGGTAGCAAGTATAAGAGTTGAAGGAAACAAACAAACATACAAGTGATAAATACAAACATGCAATCTTCCTTGGAAGCACAAAAGATCTTAACTAGAGAATACTAGACTTATGAGCAAATCAAGAAAGAAAGATGATGAAATTATTTTTCTCTTTACAGTACTTCTATCTTTGTCTTTTCAACACTCAAAAAGGTGTTGCTACTGACCGAGCCAGGTTTGCCAAAACCAACTAAATTAACTCAATGATCCCAAAGTGCTACCAATACTAACAACAAGATCAATCATATAACCACAAATTGAAAACTAACATAAGCTATGCAAAAGAGTGAATGATAGAACTTCTCATTAATATTCCATAATGGAAACTCACACCAAGGGATACATATCTAACAAGAGAGGGGACACTTCCATAATGCAAACCATACTACATAATAACTCCTCTATTCATGATATGACTCTACTAATAAGGTAAAAAGATAGAAGATAGTGATATGATACCGCGGCACTCCCCCAAGCTTGGAACAAACAAAGGGGATGCCAAACCTGATGACGAATTACTCCTTAGGTGGTGGTGGTATCCTCTTGATGAGCTCTTTGATAAATTTACCAAAGTCCTCAATCTCGAAGGTGAGAGTACGAATCAACTCCGAGTTGTGCTCAATACGGCCCATAATCATTTCAGTTTGTGGATCCCAGCTCTTGTGATTCTTTTTCCATTCTTCCCACTTGGAGTCTTCTTTTCCTGCATGGTTATGGATAAAGGTATGGAAGGGATTCTTGGTGTGTGGAGGAGGTGTCCGTGGTGCCAAGAAGTGACGCGGAGGCTTCCCTCCAGTTGACATCCGTGCAGTCCTTCTGATCCTGGCAGGGTTCACCACCACTCCAATGCTTGCAATGGTAGTGCCAGTGCGCGGGTGTTGGGCTTGCTCCTCTTCACCTTCGCTCTTGATCTCCTTCTCCTGCCTAGGGTCTTGGAGGTCTTCCTCCATAGGCTCCTTCCCTTTATCCTTAGAGGACACCATTGTGCTTCAAAGCTTCAAGAATAGTTCCTGGCAGAAACAGATCGAAACAAAAACACGACGAAAACACGATATACGGACCTCGGGGGGATCCGGGGGTTATATATTACGGAGTTTCACATCAAAAGGAAGGTAATGGGAGAAAATGAGTCGGAGGCAGAGTCCTGGGTGGCCTCACCACCTGGTGGCGCGGCCAGGGGTGGGCCCATGCCATGGGGTGGTGTGGGCCACCCTGGCTCCGTTTCCGTCCCTTTTTCGCTTCATAGCTTTCCATATTGACTGAAAACTGCAAAAATATAGTTGGATTGTATTTTTGCGGAACTTTTCTTACCAGAACTGTTACCTAGTTGGAAACGGACTCTGCAAGTCTCTAAATTTGGTCCTCAATGAATTTCTCTGGAGTGATAACTTGAAAGGCATCAACATCTTCATTGTAAGAATCTCCAGCAATATAGTGTTTGAGTCGTTGTCCATTCACTACTTGTGTAGTATTATCTTTTAGAGAAGAAATTGTTATTGCTCCTAAATGGTATACTTCTTCAATGATGAAAGGTCCTTCCCATTTTGATAGTAGCTTACCTGCAAAAAATCTGAGACGAGACCTATACAATAGAACTTTCTCACCAACATGAAACTCTCTCTTAAGTATTCGCTTGTCATGCCATCTTTTAACTTTTTCCTTAAAGAGCCTAGCATTCTCATGGGCTTCACTCCTCCATTCATCTAAAGAACTTAAGTCAAATAATCTTTTCTCACCAGCGAGCTTACAATCTCTATTTAGTTCTTTCACTGCCCAGTAGGCTTTGTGTTCTAATTCTAAGGGTAGGTGGCAAGCTTTCCCATAAACCATTTTATAAGGACACATTCCCATATATTTTTGTAAGCAGTTCTATAAGCCCATAAAGCATCATTAAACTTCTTAGCCCAGTTTTTTCTAGACCTATTAATAGTCTTTTGCCAGATAGATTTAATTTCTCTATTTGATAACTTTACTTGCCCGGTAGTCTGGGGGTGATAAGCTGAAGCAATTCTATGATTAACATCATATTTAGCGAGGGTCTTCCTAAAACCGCCATGAATGAAATGAGAACCCCCATCAGTCATGAGATACCTAGGCACTCCAAACCTAGGAAAGATAACGTCCTTAAGCATTTTTAGAGAGGTTTCCCCTTCAGCACTTTTTGTAGGAATGGCTTCTACCCACTTAGTAACATAATCAACGGCAACAAGAATATGAGTGTAACCCTTCGAAGGAGGGAAAGGACCCATAAAGTCGAATCCCCAACAATCAAAAGGTTCAATAACTAGAGAGTAGTTCATAGGCATTTCATTGCGTCTAGAAATATTACCAACACGCCGACATTCATCACAAGATAAAACAAATTTTCTTGCATCTTTAAAAAGGGTAGGCCAGTAGAAACCTGATTGTAGTACCTTTTGTGCGGTTCTATCTCCTGCATGATGTCCTCCATAAGCGCTACCATGGCATTTACGCAATATCTCTTTTTGTTCATATTCGGGAACACATCTTCACATAATACCATCAACCCCTTCTTTGTATAAGTGTGGGTCATCCCAAAAATAATGCCTCAAATCATAAAAGAACTTTCTTCTTTGCTGAGCTGTAAAAGTTGGAGGCAAATACTTGGAGACAATAAAGTTAGCATAATCAGCATACCAAGGGCTTCCTCGCGAGCTCACCCCTAATGCGGCTAACCGTTCATTTGGGAAACTATCATTAACAGGCATAGGATCAAAAGAGATGTTTTCCAAACGAGATAAATTATCAGCTACATGATTTTCAGCACCCTTCCTGTCTACTATGCGTAGATCAAACTCTTGTAAAAGCAGTACCCATCTAATAACTCTAGGCTTAGCGTCCTTCTTTGTCATAAGATATTTAATAGCAGCATGATCAGTATGAATGGTTACCTTTGAGTCCACAATATAGGGCCTAAACTTATCACAGGCAAAAACAACAGCTAGAAATTCCTTTTCAGTAGTGGCATAATTCCTTCGAGCAGCGTCTACAGCCTTACTAGCATAATGAATAACGTTTAACTTTTTATCAATACGTTGCCCATGGACAACCCCTACAGTAAAATCACTAGCATCACACATTATTTCAAAGGGTAAACTCCAATCAGGTGGTTGAACAATAGGGGCTGTAGTTAAAGCCTTCTTAAGAGTTTCAAAAGCTTCCCTACAATCATCATCAAAAACAAAAGGTACATCTTTTTGAAGAAGATTAGTGAGAGGTTTTGATATCCTAGAGAAGTCTTTAATAAACCTACTATAGAAACCAGCATGACCAAGGATACTACGAATACCTTTGATGTCTCTTGGAAATGGCATATTCTCAATTGCCTCAACCTTAGCTCTATCAACTTCTATGCCTCTTTAAGAAACTTTATGCCCAAGAACAATCCCTTCATTAACCATGAAGTGACATTTCTCCCAATTAAGAACAAGATTAGTTTCTTCACATCTCTGCAAAACTTTATCAAGGTTGTGTAGACAATTATCGAAAGAAGTTCCATAGACAGAAGAGTCATCCATGAACAGTTCTACAATCTCCTCACAAAAACCATGAAAGATAGAAGACATGCACCTTTGGAAAGTAGCAGGAGCATTACATAAACCAAAAGGCATACGTCTATAAGCATAAGTTCCATAAGGGCAAGTAAAAGTATTTTTTTCTTGATCTTGTTGTTTAACAGCAATTTGAGAGAAACCAGAATAACCATCAAGAAAACAAAAATGAGTCTTTTTAGACAACCTTTCCAACATTTGATCAATAAAAGGAAGCGGGTAGTGATCTTTCTTAGTAACTTTATTGACTTTCCTAAAATCAATGCACATCCTATAGCCTACCACTGTTCTTTGAGGAATAAGCTCATCATTATCATTAGGGACAATGGTAATACCTCCCTTTTTAGGAACACAATGAACATGACTAACCCATTCACTATCAGCAATAGGGTAAATGATACCAGCATCAAGGAGTTTCAATACCTCATTCCTTACCACTTCCTTCATCCTAGGATTTAAACGTCGTTGGTGCTCCACTACCGGCTTCGCATCTGGTTCTATGTTGATAGAGTGCTGACATATAGTAGGTGAAATCCCTTTTAAATCATCCAGAGTATAGCCCATAGCTCCTCGATGTTTCTTCAAAACTTCCAATAACCTTTCTTCTTCCTTCCCTGAAAGTTTAGCGCTAACAATAACATGATATATCTTTTTATCATCAATATAAGCATATTTAAGATCATCAGGGAGAGGTTTTAGATCGAAAACAGGATCCTTTTTAGGTGGCATCGTGGTACCCAAGTCTTCTACAGGCAAGTCGTGCTTAAGCATCATAGGTTGATCACGGCGAATCCTTTCAATCTCATTCCTTTCTTCCATGAAGATTTCACTTTCATGATCTTCCATAAATTGCTGCAAAGCATTGTTAGGAGCAAGAAAAATAGAAGCAAGTTGTTCAACCCTAAAATCCTCATCATGGGTTTTCTCTTCGCAAGGTTCTTTAGCAAATTTCGAAAAATTAAACTCATAAGATTCCCCATCGAACTTAGTCAAGATTTTCTCCCTGTTGCAATCAATAATAGCTCCACAAGTACTTAAGAAAGGTCTACCAAAAATGATAGGGTAGGTTTTACTAGCAGCCGAACCAAGTACTAGAAAATCAACAGGGTACTTAATCTTACCACAAAGAACTTCCACGTCTCGTACAATACCAATTGGAGAGATGGTCTCTCTACTAGCAAGGTGAATAACCACATCAATCTCTTCCAACTCGCAAGGACTGATTTCATGCATAATTTCTCTGTAAAGCTCATAAGGAATAGCACTAGAACTTGCACCAATATCACATAAACCATAATAGCAATGATCACCAATTCTAACAGAAAGCACATGAACACTAGCCTTTTTAGTTCTATTGGGATGTGAAACAATATTAGAAGCATCCTCACAAAAGACTATGTGCCCATCTTCTACGCTTTTAGTGACAAGGTCTTTCACAATTGCTACCACAGGTTCAATGTTTATTTGTTCATCAGGTTTTACAGTTCTTTTTTCACTTTTGGTGATTACATTAGTTATCATAGGATGGTCCTTTACCTTTTCGGGGAAGGGAATCTTCTCGATATAAGGTTCGGGTAAGATGGGATCAATAATGCAATACTCACCACTTCCAATAGGAGCATAGTCAACAATATCTTTGTAAGGTGCATGGTATTTGTTCCATCCCCTTTTTGGAATTTCGATATAGGAAGCAAAAGCTCTATAGCAATTTGTAATAACTTGCAAATCAAGACCATAAATACTGCTAATATTTTGAAAGTCATCAGTTCCCATAAAAGATTCAATGCATTCATAATCATAATTTATACCTGACTTTCTACGTTTGTCATTCTCCCAAGCTTCAGCATTGTCTTGAATACGGTCCAGAAGATCCCATTTAGCTTCTTCTTCCATGCGAGTGAATGATCCAACACAAGAAGCATCCAATAAATCTTTATCATATAGAGGGAGCCTTGCATAAATGTTGTTGATAATAATATTGTCGGGGAGCTCATGAATGGGACATGTGAGCATTAGTAACTTCAATCTCCCCCAAGCTTGAGCTGTACTCTCTCCATCAAGAGGCCAAAAGTTGTATATTTGATTCCGATCTTTATGAATCTCACTAGGAGGATAAAAGTTTGAATAAAAGAGATGCATTATTTCCTCCCATTCCAGAGCTTGACCATTCTTCATCAGCTTATACCATTCCTCAGCTCTTCCTTTCAGTGATAATGAGAATAACTTCTTCTTGACTTGATCTGTAGTAATACCTGCACACTTGAACAACTCGTATAATTCATGTATAAAGAGTAAATGATCACCGGAATGGACAGATCCATCCCCAACATAGTAGTTATCCATAACACGATCAATAATTCTTGTAGGTATTTTGAAAACATCTTTCTCAGCAGGTGGTGGCTTATCTACTACCTTAGCAGTGGTAGTAGCATTACCAAATAAGAAACTCAGCGAATTATCCATAACAAAAATAAAGAAACTTGCAGAAGTAAAGAATACTCACAATAGAAGTTTCCTTTACCAGTTCCACTCTCCAATAGCGCTTCACTCCCCGGCAACGGCGCCAAAAAATAGTCTTGATGACCCACAAGTATACGGGGTGTATCGCAGTATTTTCGATAAGTAAGAGTGTCGAATCCAACGAGGAGCAGAAGGTGCTGGCTAGTGGTATGGATCAGGAATTCTCTACAAAAACTTAGCAAACAGATTTTTAGGGGTTTTTGATAAAGCAAGTAAACAAAGTACGAGTAAATAAAAGAGAGTAGGAATAAATGCAGCAAGTGGCCCAATCCTTTATGCAGCAAAGGATAAGCCGGTTGTATTACTTAAGATGACCAAACGTTCTCGAGGACACATGGGAAGACTGTCAAGTGCTTTCGCTTCATATAGTCGATTAATCTTCTTTAGCTTGCTAAGTGTTGTGTGGGTGAACCTTTGGTAATGTACCGCCCCATCCAAGACTAATACATACTTGTGATTATACCCCTTGCAAACATCCGTAAGTATAAGAAAGTAATTAAGGTAGAAACCTAACCACAGCTTTAAACTCTAAGATCCTTACGTCCCTTGTGCAATGGTTTCCTAACGGGGGTTCAGGTTTCTGTCACTCCGGCAACCCCTACGATTAGTAGCCAAATACACAATGCATTCCCCTAGGCCCTTATAGGTGAAGTGTCATGTAGTCGACGTTCACATGACACCACTAGAAGAAGTACACCACAACTTAAATAACAATCTATTGAATCTTTCTCAACACCACTCCACTACCAACAACAAGACTTCTCCCATGTCCTCAAGAACAAAACGAACTACTCATAAGACATCATATGGATCATGATTAGAGATGGAATAATGATGTATAACAATCTGAACATAAACAATAATTCAATCGTTCACTCAATAGCATCAACAACAAATAGTAATCAACACCAGGAAAGTTTCCCCTATGAACTATAGCAAGATTCAACCAATTGTTACATCAATATGGACATGGTGATGAGGGTGCTGATGGTGATGATGATGATGATGACCCCGATGAAGCCCAGCTTGATGGTGGTGTTGATGGCGACGATCTTCCGTCTCCGGGAAGGAATTCGCCTGGCAGAAATCTGTCTGCCGGAGGGATCATTCTCTCTTGGTGTTTTCCGCCCCGCAGAGGCGGCAGAATCTTTCTGTGGTTGCTCCCCGAGTCTTAGGGTTTTGTGGGGATGATATACGCCAGAGGAGAGAGGCTGGAGTGGGCCAGGGCGGCCACACCACCTCCAGGCGCGGCCTAGGCCTGCCCGCGCCATGGGGTGGTGTGGGCCCCCTGTGGCCCACCTCCACTTCATCTTCTGGCATCCTTAGTCTTCTGGAAAAATAGGATTTTTCATATATTTTCCCGGATTTTCTGATCTTCACGAATTTTGCCTCCAAACATCACCTTTTCCATCAGAATCCTGACTGCAGTGGTCCATGCTCCAAAAGTCATCAACCCTGCAAAAATAGATGAAATAACATAAGTATCACCTCTCAATACTAAATATATCAATGAATAATAGTGAATTAAGACATAGAATAGTGATGCAAAATGGACTTATCAACATGCAATGACACTCGCTGTGGTTCATGAGAAAAACACACATGCAATGGCACTGGTGGATCCTTGTGTGGTTTGTGAGAAGAACATACATGCAATGACATTGGTTGTGGTTCATGAGAAGAACACATATGTAATGACTCTAGCTGTGGTTTATGAAAATAACACACATGCAATGACACTGGTGTATCAATGTGTGGTTCATGAAAAGAACACACATGCAATGACACTGGTGGATCCATGTGTGATCTGTAAAAAGAAAAGACATGCAATCACACTAGGTGGATCTATGTGTGGTTTGTGAAAAGAACAGACATGCAATGACACTGGGTGGATCCATGTGTGGTTTGTTTAGAAGAACACACTTGCCATGACTCTAGTTGTGGTACATGAAAAGAACACACATGCAAAAACATTGGTGGATCTATGTGTGCTTTGTGAAAATAACAAACATGCAATCACACTAGGTGGATCCATGTGTGGTTTGTTTAGAGGAACAGATATGCAAGGACACTAGGTGGATCCATGTGTGGTTTGTTTAGAAGAACAGACATGCAATGACTCTGGCTGTGGTTTATGAAAAGAACACACATGCAATGACACTGGTGGATCCATGTGTAGTTTGTGAAAAGAACAAACATGCAATTACACTAGGTGGATCCATGTGTGGTTTGTTTAGAGGAACAAACATGCAATGACACTGGGTGGATCCATGTGTGGTTTGTTTGGAAGAACAGACATGCAATGACTCTAGTTGTGGTTCATGAAAATAACACACATGCAATGACACTGGTGGATCCATGTGTAGTTTGTTAAAAGAACATACATGCAATCACACCTGGTGGATCCATGTGTGGTTTGTTTAGAGGAAGAGACATGCAATGACACTAGGTGTATTTCCATGTGTGGTTTGTTTAGAAGAACACACATGCAATGATTCTGGTTGTGGATCATGAAAAGAACACACATGCAATGACATTGGTGGGTCCATGTCCGATTTGTGAAAAGAACATGCATGCAACCACACTAGGTGGATCCATGTGTGGTTTGTTTAGAGGACCAGACATGCAATGCCACTGGGTGTGGTTCCATGAGAAGAACAGACATGCAATGACACTGGTGAGTCCAGATGTGGTGTGTGGAAGGAACATACATGCAATGACTCTAGATGTGGTTCATGAAAAGAACAGACATGCAATGACATTGGTGGATCGATATGTGGTTCATGAGAAGAACACACATCCAATAACACTGGTGGATCCATGTGTGGTTTGTGAGAAGAACAGACATGCAATGACACTGGTGGATACTTATATGGTTTGTGAGAAGAATAGACATGCAATGACACTGGCTGTGGTTCATGAGAAGAACACACATGCAATGACACTGGTGGATCCTTGTGTGGTTTGTGAGAAGAACATACATGCAATGACATTGGCTGTGGTTCATGAGAAGAACACATATGCAATGACTTTAGTTGTGGTTCATGAAAAGAACACACATGCAATGACAGTGGTGTATCCATGTGTGGTTCATGAAAAGAATACACATGCAATGACACTGGTGGATCCATGTGTGGTTTGTGAAAATAACAGACATGCAATCACACTAGGTGGATCCATCTGTGGTTTGTGAAAAGAATAAACATGCAATGACACTGGGTGGATCCACGTGTGGTTTGTTTAGAAGAACACACATGCAATGACTCTATTTGTGGTTCATCAAAATAACACACATGCAATCACACTGGTGGATCCGTGTGTGGTTTGTGAAAAGAACAGACATGCAATCACACTAGGTGGATGCATGTGTGGTTTGTTTAGAGGAACAGACATGCAATGACACTGGGTGGATCCATGTGTGGTTTGTTTAGAAGAACAGACATGCAATGACTCTAGTTGTGGTTCATGAAAAGAACACACATGCAATGACACTGGTGGATCCATGTGTGGTTTGTGAAAAGAACAGACATGCAATCACTCCTGGTGGATCCATGTGTGGTTTTTTTAGAGCAACAGACATGCAATGTCACTGGGTGTGTTTCCATGTGTGGTTTGTTTAGAAGAACACACATACAATGACTCTGGCTGTGGTTCATGAAAAGAACACACATGCAATGACATTGGTGGATCCATGTGTGGTTTGTGAAAAGAACAGACATGCAATCACACTAGGTGGATCCATGTGTGGTTTGTTTAGAGGAACAGACATGCAATGACACTGGGTGGATCCATGTGTGGTTTGTTAAGAACAGACATGTAATTACTCTAGTTGTGGTTCATGAAAAGAACACACATGCAATGATACTGGTGGATCCATGTCTGGTTTGTGAAAAGAACAGACATGCAATCACACCTGGTGGATCCATGTGTGGTTTGTTTAGAGGCACAGAGATGCAATGACACTGGGTGTGGTTTCATGTGTGGTTTGTTTAGAAGAATATACATGCAATGACTCTGGCTGTGGTTCATTAAAAGAACACACAAGCAATGACACTGGTGGATCCATGTGTAGTTTGTGAAAAGAGCAGACATGCAATCACACCTGGTGGATCCATGTGTGGTTTGTTTCGAGGAATAGACATGCATTGCCAGTGGGTATGGTTCCATGATAAGAACAGGCATGCAATGACACAGGTGGATCCATATGTGGTTTGTGGAAGGAATAGACATGCAATGACTCTAGCTGTGGTTCATGAAAAGAACATACATGCAATGACACTAGTGGATCCATGTGTGGTTCATGAGAAGAACACACATCCAATGACACTGGTGGATCCATGTGTGGTTTGTCAGAAAAATAGACATGCAATGACACTGGTGGATACTTATGTGGTTTGTGAGAAGAACAAACATGCAATGACACTAGGTGTGGTTCATGAGAAGAATAGATGCAATGACACTGTTGGATCCTTGTGTGGTTTGTGAGAAGAACATACATGCAATGACACTGGCTGTGGTTCATGAGAAGAACACATATGCAATGACACTGGTGGATCCATGTGTGGTTCTTGAGAAGAACACACATGCAATCACACTAGGTGGACCCATGTGTGGTTTGTGAAAAGAACAAACATGCAATCATACTAGGTGGATCCATGTATGGTTTGTTTAGAAGAACACACATTCAATGCCTCTAGTTGTGGTTCATGAAAAGAACACACATGCAATGACACTGGTGGATCCATGTGTGGTTTGTGAAAAGAACAGACATGCAATCACACCTGGTGGATCCATGTGTGGTTTTTTTAGAGGAACATACATGCAATGACACTGGGTGTGGTTCCATGTGTGGTTTGTTTAGAAGAACACACATGCAATAACTCTGGCTGTGGTTCATGAATATAACACACATGCAATGAAACTAGTGGATCCATGTGTGGTTTGTGAAAAGAACAGACATGCAATCACACCTGGTGGATCCATGTGTGGTTTATTTAGAGGAACAGACATGCAATGACACTAGGTGTGGTTCCATGTGTGGTTTGTTTAGGAGAACACACATGCAATGACTCTGGCTGTGGTTCATGAAAAGAAGACACAGGCAATGACACTGGGGGATCCATGTGTGGTTTGTGAAAAGAACAGACATGCAATCACACGAGGTGGATCCATGTGTGGTTTGTTTAGGGGAACAGACATGCAATGACACTGGGTGGATCCATGTGTGGTTTGTTTAGAAGACCAGACATGCAATGACTCTATTTGTGGTTCATGAAAAGAACACACTTGCAATGACACTAGTGGATCCATGTGTAGTTTGTGAAAAGAATAGACATGCAATCACACCTGATAGATCCATGTGTGGTTTGTTTAGAGGAACATACATGCAATGACACTAGGTGTGTTTCCATGTGTGTTTTATTTAGAAGAACACACATACAATGACTCTAGCTGTGGTTCATGAAAAGAACACACATGCAATGACACTGGTGGATCCATGTGTGGTTTGTGAAAAGAACAGACACGCGATCACACTAGGTTGATCCATGTGTGGTTTGTTTAGAGGAACAGACATGCAATGACACTGGGTGTGGTTCCATGAGAGGAACAGACATGCAATGACACTGGTGAGTCCATATGTGGTTTGTGGAAGGAACAGACATGCAATGACTCTAGCTGTGGTTCATGAAAAGAACAGACATGCAATGACACTGGTGGATCCATGTGTGGTTCATGAGAAGAATACACATCTAATGACACTGGTGGATCCATGTGTGGTTTGTGAGAAGATCACACATGTAATGACACTAGTGGATACTTATGTGGTTTGTGAGAAGAACACACATGCAATGACACTGGTGGATCCTTGTGTGGTTTGTGAGAAGAACATACATGCAATGACACTGGCTGTGGTTCATGAGAAGAACAGATATGCAATGACTCTAGCTGCGGTTCATGAATAGAACACACATGCAGTGACACTTGTGTATCCATGTGTGGTTCATGAAAAGAACACACATGAAATGACACTGTTGGATCCATGTGTGGTTTGTGAAAATAATAGACATGCAATCACACTAGGTGGATCCATGTGTGGTTTGTGAAAAGAACAGACATGCAATGACACTGGATGGATGCATGTGTGGTTTGTTTAGAAGAACACACATGCAATGAATCTAGTTGTGGTTCATGGAAAAGAACACACATGCAATGACACTTGTGGATCCATGTGTGGTTTTTGAAAAGAACAGACATGCAATGACACTAGGTGGATCCATGTGTGGTTTGTTTAGAGGAACAAACATGCAATGACACTGGGTGGATCCATGTGTGGTTTGTTTAGAAGAACAGACATGCAATGACTCTAGTTGTGGTCCATGAAAAGAACACACATGCAATGACACTGGTGGATCCATGTGTGGTTTGTGAAAAGAATAGACATGCAATCACACCTGGTCGATCCATGTGTGGTTTGTTTAGAGGAACAAACATGCAATGAGACTGGGTCTGGTTCCATGCATGGTTTGTTTAGAAGAACACACATGGAATGACTCTGGCTTTTCTTCATGAAAAGAACACACATGCAATGACACTGGTGGATCCATGTGTGGTTTGTGAAAGGAACAGACATGCAATCACACTAGGTGGATCCATGTGTGGTTTGTTTAGAGGAACAGACATGCAATGACACTGGTTGGATCCATGTGTGGTTTGTTAAGAAGAACAGACATGTAATGACTCTAGTTGTGGTTCATGAAAAGAAAACACATGCAATGACACTGGTGGATCCATGTGTGGTTTGTGAAAAGAACAGACATGCAATCACTCCTGGTGGATCCATGTGTGGTTTGTTTAGAGCAACAGACATGCAATGACACTGGGTGTGTTTCCATGTGTGGTTTGTTTAGAAGAACACACATACAATGACTCTGGCTGTGGTTCATGAAAAGAACACACATGCAATGACATTGGTGGATCCATGTGTGGTTTGTGAAAAGAACAGACATGCAATCACACTAGGTGGATCCATGTGTGGTTTGTTTAGAGGAACAGACATGCAATGACACTGGGTGGATCCATGTGTGGTTTGTTTAGAAGAACACACATGCAATGTGTCTAGTTGTGGTTCATGAAAAAAAAACACATGCAATGAGACTGGTGGATCCATGTGTGGTTTGTGAAAAGAACAGACATGTAATCACACTAGGTGGATCCATGTGTGGTTTGTTTAGAGGAACAGACGTGCAATGACACTGGGTGGATCCATGTGTGGTTTGTTTAGAAGAACATACATGCAATGACTCTAGTTGTGGTTCATGAAAAGAACACACATGCAATGACACTGGTGGATGCATGTGTGGTTTGTGAAAAGAATAGACATGCAATCACACCTGGTGGATCCATGTGTGGTTTGTTTAGAGGATCAGACATGCAATGGCACTGGGTGTGGTTCCATGTGTGGTTTGTTTAGAAGAACACACATGCAATAACTCTGACTGTGGTTCATGAAAAGAACACACATGCAATGACACTGGTGGATCTATGTGTGGTTTTTGAAAAGAACAGACATGCAATCACACTAGGTGGATCCGTGTGTGGTTTGTTTAGTGGATCAGACATGCAATGACACTAGGTGGATCCATGTGTGGTTTGTTTAGAAGAACATGCATGCAATGACTCTAGGTGTGGTTCATGAAAAGAACACACATGCAATGACACTGGTGGATCCATGTGTGGTTTGTGAGAAGAACAGACATGCAATGACACTGGTGGATACTTATTTGGTTTGTGAGAAGAACAGACATGCAATGACACTGGTTGTGGTTCATGAGAAGAACACACATGCAATGGCACTGGTGGATCCTTGTGTCGTTTGTGAGAAGAACATACATGCAATGACACTGGTTGTGGTTCATGAGAAGAACACATATGCAATGACTCTAGCTGTGGTTCTTGAAAATAACGCACATGCAATGACACTGGTGGATGCATGTGTGGTTTGTGAAAAGAATAGGCATGCAATCACACTAAGTTGATCTATGTGTGGTTTGTGAAAAGAACAGACAGGAAACGACACTGGGTGGATCCATGTGTTGTTAGTTTAGTAGAACACACATGCAATGACTCTAGTTGTGGTTCATGAAAAGAACACACATGCAATAACACTGGTGGATCAATGTGTGGTTTGTGAAAACAACAAACATGCAATCACACTAGGTGGATCCATGTGTGGTTTGTTTAGAGGAACAGACATGCAATGACACTAGGTGGATCCATGTGTGGTCTGTTTAGAAGATTACACATGCAATGACACTGGTGAATCCATGTGTCCTTTGTGAAAAGAATAGACATGCAATCAGACAAGGTGGATCCATGTGTGGTTTGTTTACAGGAACAAACATGCAATGACACTGGGTGGATCCATGTGTGGTTTGTTAAGAAGCGCAGACATGTAATGACTCTAATTGTGGTTCATGAAAAGAACACACATGCAATGACACTCGTGGATCCATGTGTGGTTAGTGAAAAGAACAGACATGCAATCACACCTGGTGGATCCATGTGTGGTTTGTTTAGAAGAACAAACATGCAATGACTCTAGTTGTGCTTCATGAAAAGAACACACATGCAATGACACTGGTGGATCCATGTGTGGTTTGTGAAAAGAATAGACATGCAATCACACCTGGTGGATCCATGTGTGGTTTATTTAGAGGAACAGACATGCAATGACACTGGGTGTGGTTCCATGTGTGGTTTGTTTAGAGAACACACATGCAATGACTATGGCTGTGGTTCATGAGAAGAACACACATGCAATGACACTGGTGGATCCATGTGTTGTTTGTGAAAAGAACAGACATGCAATCACACTAGGTGGATCCATGTGTGGTTTGTTTAGAGGAACAAACATGCAATGACACAGGGTTGATCCATGTGTGGTTTATTTAGAAGAACAAACATGTAATGACTCTAGTTGTTGTTCATGAAAAGAACACACATGCAATGACACTGGTGGATCCATGTGTCGTTTGTTAAAAGAACAGACATGCAATCACACCTGGTGGATCCATGTGTGGTTTGTTTAGAGGAACATACATGCAGTGACACTGGGTGGATCCATGTGTGGTTTGTTTAAAAAAACAGACATGCAATGGATCTGGTTGTGGTTCATGAAAAGAACACACATGCGATGACACTGGTGGAACCATGTGTGGTTTGTGAAAAGAATAGACATGCAATCACACCTGGTCGATCCATGTGTGGTTTGTTTAGAGGAACAAACATGCAATGATACTGGGTGTGGTTCCATGTGTGGTTTGTTTAGAAGAACACACATGAAATGACTCTGGCTGTTGTTCATGAAAAGAACACACATGCAATGACACTTGGGGATCCATGTGTGGTTTGTGAAAAGAACAGACATGCAATCACACTAGGTGGATCCATGTGTGGTTTGTGAAAAGAACAAACATGCAATGACACTGGGTGGATCCATGTGT
Source organism: Avena eriantha (assembly GCA_910589775.1). Taxonomy (NCBI): domain Eukaryota; kingdom Viridiplantae; phylum Streptophyta; class Magnoliopsida; order Poales; family Poaceae; genus Avena; species Avena eriantha. Next base: position 20,711 of record CAJUXJ010000257.1, read on the forward strand.
GGTTGTTTTAGAAGAACACACATGCAATGACTCTAGTTGTGGTTCATGAAAAGAATACACATGCAATGACACTGGTGGATCCATGTGTGGTTTGTGAAAAGAACAGACATGCAATCACAACTGGTGGATCCATGTGTGGTTTGTTTAGAGGAAAAGACATGCAATGACACCGGGTGGATCCATGTGTGGTTTGTTTAGAAGAACAGACATGCAATGACTCTAGTTGTGGTTCATGAAAAGAACACACATGCAATGACACTGGTGGATCCATGTGTGGTTTGTGAAAAGAACAGACATGCAATCACACTAGGTGGATCCATGTGTGGTTTGTTTAGAGGAACAGACATGCAATGACACTGGGTGGATCCATGTGTGGTTTGTTTAGAAGAACACACATGCAATGACTCTAGTTTTGGTTTATGAAAAGTGTTTATGAAAAGAACAGACATGCAATGACACTAGTGGATCCATGTGTGGTTTGTGAAAAGAACAGACATGCAATCACACCTGGTGGATCCATGTGTGGTTTGTTTAGAGGAACAGACATGCAATGACACTGGGTGGATCCATGTGTGGTTTGTTTAGAAGAACAGACATGCAATCACACCTGGTGGATCCATGTGTGGTTTGTTTATAGGAACATACATGCAATGACACTGGGTGTGGTTCCATGTGTGGTTTGTTTAGAAGAACACACATGCAATGACTCTGGATGTGGTTCATGAAAAGAACACACATGCAATGACACTGGTGGATCCATGTGTGGTTTGTGAAAAGAACAGACATGCAATCACACTAGGTGGATCCATGTGTGGTTTGTTTAGAGGAACAGACATGCAATGCCACTGGGTGTGGTTCCATGAGAAGAATAGACATGAAGTGACACTGGTGGATCCATATGTGGTTTGTGGAAGGAACAGACATGCAATGATTCTAGCTGTGGTTCATGAAAAGAACAGACATGCAATGACACTTGTGGATCCATGTGTGGTTCATGAGAAGAACTAGCATGCAATGCCATTGGTTGATCCATGTATTTCATTGTACACGACACTCGCTTTCCATTTTTATACTACTCAGTTTTTCCCTTGGTTTTTTGACACTACTCAGTTTTGCCCCCTCTCTCTATCTTTCGTAGAAGCCCAAACCTATGCTCACTCAGTCTGCTACTCCCTGATTGGTTGTCACAGTTGTCATGCGGATCGTGCGCACCAACCATTGATTCTGTGCGATCCAACGATGATCGTTGCACATGTCGTGCCATTCACACTACAGCGTGAGACATCACGGACGTCTCCCTCAGCGAGACTTCTACAAGAAGGAACACGAAGCCGTCCATTGAAAAAGTCGTCGAGCGGTCATGTCATGTTTAATCAAGTTTGAAAAGCCTACTGCTGCTACTAATACGCCACAACACATGTGTCATCGAGTGCACGGTCGTCGATGGACAGCTGCAATTTATTGCCACTTGATTTTAATAAGACATATCCCATTTTTTACGCAGCGGCTCTCAATCTCACTTCCAACTGAGCCCCACCGTAAGAAGCTTGCACACGCTAGCCGGAGGCCGAAGAGCTGAGATCGACGAGACCAAACGTCTCCGCCTTCATCGAGTCCCTCACAGCCATCAACACATCCCTCTAACCGATCTAGCACAACCCCACAAATCTCGCCGTACAGCCACCTACCTTCCCCTCTACATTTCCACTTTTAACTATCGCCAATTTTAGGGCCGTGTCAAACTTCGTACATAGAAATTGTGTATACGCCCTTTGCATGTGGCTCAATACAGAACTGCCATGCATGGCCCGGGAAAAAACGTGATGTACCGTGCGCGTGTCGTGGTGCACGGTGCAGAAGACTGCGCGGCACGTTGCACGGTGGTGCAATGAAACGTGCATGGCTTCCATCCACCTTAACTATAGAGCCCCTCTCCACACACCCACTCTCAATCTCGCTCACTCTTCCCACGCAACCCTCTCCACTGTCCCACCAGCACCCGCAAACTCCCGAGAATACCCCGTTCGCGCCGGCGATGGCGGAGGAGGATAAGGCGGCCATCGTCGCCTCCGAGGCCATCGGTGAGGAGGCCCCCGTCTCCTCGCCGATCCCCCTCGATGTGTTGAAAGCAGCCGCCATCCCTGTCCAGGCTCCAGTCGAGCCATCGATGGCAGTCGCCGTTCCCGTCCAGGCTCCCATCCCCGCTACCGACGGGTCCGCCGAAGAGGAGCCCCCCGCCGGCGAGGATGCCCCCACCGGTCACAAGCATATCAAGCACTTCTTGGGTACATACGATCCAAATAAGTACATCACTCCCCTGAACCCCTACGACACCGGCATCGACGACCCATGATCGGAAGTAACTAGGGTTTGCTACCCTCCCCTGGTTCTTCTACCATTCCCATCGTTGGATGCTAGATCTTGGTTTATTAGGATTCGCTTGTTCGCATTTCGATTGCGCGGTCTTCTTACATCATCTACTCCCCCATTTTCCTTTTCTTCCAATAGGTTTCCGCAGCGACGTCTGCAGCGATAACGAGTCCATCCACACCAAGACTCGTCAGGGCTGAGGAGTCTGCATGCCGGCTAGTACGACGCCTTCTTCAGGGGTAGCTCCCGGCGCTGTCCCTTCTGCAAGGGGATCGCCTTCGGCTGGGTGAGTCTCGCCGGCACCGACTTCAACTCCTTACTGAAGCATGTAGAGGCCCCGGGCTCCGGCATCCACGAAGGTGGCGAGCGTGAGACCGTGAACATCAATGCCTACATTGCTGAACACCGGGCTCTCGGCATTCACCTCCGAAACCTCCAGCGGGTGGCCATCAAAGAGGGTCGCATGCTGAAGGAAATATGCCCTGAGAGGCAATAATAAAGTTGTTATTATATATTCCTTATATATGATGGATGTTTATTTTACATGCTAGAATTGTGTTGATCGGAAACATCAATACATGTGTGTTTAATAACCAAAAAGGGTTCCTAGTTGTGCCTCCCTTATAGACTAGCTTGTTGATTAACAAGATGATCAAGGTTTCCTAATCATGGACATTAGATGTTGTTAATAACAAGGTCACACCATTGGTAGAATGATCTGATGAACATTCATCCAAAGTATAGCATTACGATCAAGTCATTATGTTTATATTGCTATAACATCATACGAAGTAATCTTTATCCTTAGACCACGAGATCATGTTAATTGCTAACACCGGAAGAGTATCTTGATAACATCAAACATCACACCGTAACAGGGTGACTATAAAGATGGGTTCAGTACTACGAAGGTGTTATGTTGAGGCTCATGGATCAAGAGTGGAATTTGTCAATCCATATGACAGATATATATACTCTGGGCCCTCTCGGTGATATCACATTAAGATAGCTTGCAAGCAAGTGATGTGATCACTAGAATGTTATATCACGGGAACGAGAAAAGAGTGCATGTCGGTAACGAGATCAAACTAGGTATGGAGATACCGATGATCAAATCTCGGACATGTAATATATCGAAAGACAAAGGGATTTTAGTTACAAGCGTTAAAGGTTCTCACGATCACAGAAGTCATCGTTGAATGTGTAGGAGTTAGTACGGATCTCCAGGTCCCGCTGCTTATTATTGATCGGAGAAGGGTCTCGATCATGTCTGCATTATTCGCGAACCGTAGGGTGGCACACTTAAGAGTTACCGGACACCATTTTGGAGCACATATGTTTCAGACGAAAGAATTGCAAAGCGCAGGAATTGTTTCAATAGAAACCGGAAATTGTTTCGGGTGAAATTGCAGAAAGTGGTTCTGCATGTGATATTGAAATATTGCAAGGGGCTATATGTGAATGTTTGTTAATTAAAGTAATTAACAAAATTCTGAATAAATTTAATAAAAAGAATTTTATTAAATGAGAGAGCATTAAATTTGGAGAAATTTAATGCATTTAAAGTGGAGACTTTAAAAGGGAATGTGAAGAGGCATTTTAATGTGGAGGGGTTACCACCACATGAATGGGGGAGGTGAGGGGTCACCCCCTATGCGCCGACCATGGAGAGAGGGGGCACCCCCCCTCCTCCTATAAAAGGCCACCCATTCCCTCCTTCATCCTCACACCTCCTTGTGAAGGATCTCTCTCCCCCTCTAGAATTATTCCCCCATGGTCTCGAATTAGCGAGATACATGTTCCCGGTGGCATTTCGTTTGGAAGGAGTTGCTGCTTCCGCTGGATTGCTGGAGCGAGGAGGTGGAGGTTGTCCGGTGGCTTGAATGTGTGTGCGAGTGGGGATGCGCTGCTGAGTTGCGGCGCTCGGACTTCCTGACAATCTTGAGATCAGCAAGTGTACGACTACATCAACCACGAGTTCCTACTCGTTAACAAAACTCGTTGTCTTCGAGGGTAAGTTCTTGTTGGATGTATGTCCACCCGTTGCTTTGTACCTAGTAGATAGATCTTGGCGTGTAGTTCACGCCATAAGAAAAAATTGTTTTCTATGATGCGGACCCAACAGTGGTATCAGATCCTGATCTATGTGTAGGTGCTTTGCACGGGTAGTACACATATGTTTATATGTGGGCGATGATGATCATGTTATTGCATCTTCTATGTATTTTGGATATTGGTGGCATAGTGGGATGAAGCGGCCCGGACCAACCTTACATGTCATCGTACATGAGACCGGTTCCACGACTGACATGCAACTTGTTTTGCATAAGTGGCTGGCGGGTGTCTGTCTCTCCTACTATAGTCAATATCTGATTTACAACGAGTTGCTAATAACTTAGTTATCCTCGTTGTGGTTCATGTTCGTAGGTGAGAATGGTTCTATCTCCGAAATCCCTAAGACATGTAAAACTTGCAATTGATAAATTAGACGCGTCTAGTTTAGATCGTTGCTGGGCTAGTGTATTGATATGCTATGTTGTAAGTAGATGTATGATAGATACTTTTACAACACACTCAACGTGTAAGTTCCATAGACCTTGGCCTTACACACAAAGGAATGATAGAGATCATACCACGATGCAAGTGATAGAGATCAAATACATGGACCATATCATCTCACTTTACACATTAGATGTTAGCATCTTATACTGCTAGTTTGGCGCTTTTGGTAGCATTATAAGATGATCCCTCATTTAGATATCAAGATAAAAATGTGTTCTTCCTTAAGTATGCACCGTTCTGTGGATCGTGTTTCGAGACATCACGTGATGATCGGGTGTACTCGAATCTACGCTTTCATAGGAACGAGTGTAAGACAGTTTTACACACGCGAATACTAAGGTTCTTACTTGGCGAGCCTAGCATGTACATACATGGCCTCGGAACACGGACCAAAAGGTCAAACATGAGTCATATAGTTGATATGATGCCCATATAGATGCTGGCCTTTGAAGCTACATCAAATCATGTGATGATCGGACTTGGTGTAGTGGATTTGGTTCATGTAATCACCAAAAAGACACGAGGGATGTCGTTTTTTAAAGGGAGTTCATTAGTAATTTGGATTAGTTGAACTCAATCTATCATAAACTTAGTCTAAATAAACTTTACAAATTCTGTTGTAGATGGCACCACCTGCTTTTAATTTCAATGTGTTCATGGAGAAAGAGAAACTTGTTGCGAATGGTAGCAACTTCACCAACTGGGCTATGAATTTGAGGATTCTCCTCACTGCTGCACAAAAGCAATATGTGCTAGATGCGTCGCTAGGCCCCCCACCAGCTCCTGATGCCCCTGACGAGGAAAATAATGTCTATGTGACTCGTCAGGAGGACCACAACTTAGTTCATTGTGGCATACTGTATGGGCTAGAGCCAGAACTTCGAAGGTGTTTCGAAAATGGCAATGCCTTTGATACCATGGGAGAATTGAAAATGATTTTCGATACCCATGCTGCCGTAGAGAGTTATAATGCTACAGAAAAGTTCTTTAGCTGCATGATGGAGGAAAACAGCTCCATTAGTGAGCACGTACTCAAAATGTTAGGGTACGCCGATAAGCTTGTGTCCTTGGGAATAACGATTCGCATTGACTTAGGCATACATCGTGTTCTCCAATCTCTGCCACCTAGCTACAAGAGCTTCGTGATGAACTATAATATGCAGGGCATGAAGAAGTCTCTTCCCGAGCTTCTGTCAATGCTTAAGACTGCAGAAGTGGAGATTAGGAAAGAACATCAAGTGTTGATGATCAATAGGAGCACCGGTTTCAAGAAAGACAAGAAAGGCAAGCACAAGGGAAAAAAGGGTGGCACGTCTGTTGCCACGCCTGAAAAGAAACCCCGAGCTAGCCCTAAGTCTGACACCGAGTGCTACTATTGTAAGGGGACTGGCCATTGGAAGCGCAACTGCCCCAAGTATTTGGCGGACAAGAAGTCCGGCAAGGCAAACAAAGGTATATGTGATATACATGTTATTGATGTGTACTTGAACTAGTACTCGCAGTAGCACCTGGGTATTTGATACGGGATCGGTTGCTAATATATGTAACTCGGTTCAGGGGCTACGGAACAAGCGACAACTAGCAAGGGATGAGGTCAGAATGCGGGTCGGCATGGATCAAAAGTTGATGTGATCGCCGTCGGGACGCTACCTCTCCATTTGCCATCGGGATTAGTTATAAACCTAAATAATTGTTATTTAGTGCCTGCACTGAGCATGAACATTGTATTTGGATCGTGTTTGATGCAAAGTGGTCATTCCTTTAAATCTGAAAACTATGGTTGTTCGATTTATAAGAATGATATCTTTTATGGTCATGCACCTATGTTGAATGGTTTATTTCTATTGGATCTCGATAGTAATATTACACACATTCATAATGTTAATGCTAAAAAGATTAAACTTGATGATGATATGTCTACATATATGTGGCACTACCGTCTAGGTCATATTGGCGTTAAACGCATGAAGAAACTCCATTCTGATAGACTTTTGGAATCACTTGATTTTGAATCATTTGATACATGTGAGCCATGCCTTATGGGCAAGATGACTAGAACGTCGTTTTCCGGTTCAATGGAACGGGCGACAGATCTATTGGAAATCATACATACTGATGTGTGTGGACCAATGAGTGTGTCGGCGCGAGGTGGATATCGTTATTTTGTTACTTTCACGGATGATTTGAGTAGATATGGGTATATCTATTTGATGAAACACAAGTCTGAAACTTTTGAAAAGTTCAAGGAATTTCAGAATGAAGTGGAAAATCATCGTAATAGAAAGATCAAATTTCTACGGTCTGACCGTGGAGGAGAGTATCTAAGTTACGAGTTTAGCACACACATGAAAGAGTGTGGAATAGTTTCACAACTCACGCCTGCCGGAACACCACAACGTAATGGTGTGTCGGAACGTCGTAATCATACCTTATTGGATATGGTTCGATCTATGATGTTTCTGACTGACTTGCCACTGTCATTTTGGGGTTATGCACTAGAAACAGCTACATTCACTTTAAATCGGGCACCATCTAAACCCATTGAAACGACACCGTATGAATTATGGTTTGGAAACAAACCTAAGCTGTCATTTCTTAAAGTTTGGGGATGCGATGTTTATGTGAAGAAACTTCAACCGGATAAACTCGAACCCAAAGCGGAAAAATGCGTCTTCATAGGATACCCTAAGGAAACAATTGGGTATACCTTCTATCACAGATCCGAGGGCAAGGTTTTTGTTGCCAAGAATGGATCCTTTCTTGAGAAGGAGTTTCTTGCGAAAGGTGTGAGTAGCCGGAAGGTAGAACTCAAAGAGGTTATTGAACCTTCTCTTCATGGAATGGCGAGTGGCGCAGCACCGGAAGTTGTTTCGGAGTTGACTTCACCTGATGAAGAGAGAGCTAATGATAATGATCATGAAACTCTGAAAGAGGACACTACCGAACCTCGCAGGTCAAGCAGGACACGTACAGCTCCTGAACTGTACGGCAATCCTGTTGTGAATTTCATGGTTGATGAAATGGATGACCCTGCGATGTATTAAGAAGCGATGATGAGCCCGGATTCCAACAAATGGCTAGAAGCCATGAAATCCGAGATGGAATCCATGTACGAGAACCAAGTTTGGAACTTGGTGGACTTACCTCACGACCGAAAGGCCGTTGAGAATAAATGGATTTTCAAAAGAAAAACTGATGCTGATGGTAATGTGACCATCTATAAGGCTCGACTTGTCGCAAAGGGGTTTCGAAAAATTCAAGGAGTTGACTACGATGAGACATTCTCTCCCATAGCGATGCTTAAGTCGGTTAGGATTATGTTAGCAATTGCTGCATATTTCGATTATGAAATATGGCAGATGGATGTCAAAACTGCGTTCCTCAATGGTAATATTGAAGAAGAGTTGTATATGATACAACCTAAGGGTTTTGTCGATCCTAAGGATGCTAATAAGGTATGCAAACTTCAGCGATCCATCTATGGACTGAAGCAAGCATCCCGGAGTTGGAATCTCCGCTTTGATGAGGTGATCAAAGAGTTTGGATTTGTCCAAACTTATGGAGAGGCTTGTATTTACAAGAAAGTGAGTGGGAGCAATGTGGCATTTCTGATATTATATGTGATGACATATAATTGATTGGAAATGATATAGATCTTTTAAACAGTGTTAAAAGTTATCTAAACAGCAAATTTTCGATGAAAGACCTTGGTGAAGCATCATATATATTAGGCATTAAAATCTATAGAGATAGATCAAGGCGCCTAATTGGGCTATCGCAGAGTACATACCTTGATAAGATATTAAAGAAGTTTAATATGGACGAAAGTAAGAAGGAGTTCTTACCTATGTTGCAAGGCAAGACATTGAGTAAGACTCAAAGTCCGGCTACGGCGGAAGAAAGAGAGATGATGGATAAGATCCCCTATGCCTCGGCCATAGGCTCTATTATGTATGCCATGCTACGTAGAAGACCGGATGTGGCACATGCTATTAGTTTGACTAGTAGGTACCAATCTGATCCAGGTTCGGAACACTAGATAGCGGTAAAAAACATCCTCAAGTACTTGAGAAGAACTAAGGATATGTTTCTTATATACGGAGGTGAAGAAGAGCTAGTCGTTAAGTGTTATGTCGATGCTAGCTTTGACACCGATCCGGATGACTCTAAATGTCAATCCGGATATGTATTTCTCTTGAACGGAGCAGCAGTTATTTGGAGGAGTTCCAAACAGCCTATGGTGGCTGGATCAACGACGGAGGCAGAATATGTTGCTGCTTCAAAAGCGGTGGAGGAGACGGTTTGGATGAAACAGTTCATTACAGAACTAGGTGTGGTTCCTAGTGCGTTGGACCCAATGGTGATCTATGGTGACAATAATGGAGCCATAGCCAATGCAAAGGAACCAAGGTCTCACAAGAATTCCAAGCATATTAAGCGCCGGTTTCACTCCATCCACGAGCATGTCAAGGATGAAGATATAAAGATTTGTAAAGTACACACGGACCTAATGTAGCAGATCCGTTGACTAAAGTTCTCCCTAGGTCAAAACATGATCAACACCAGAACTCCATGGGTGTTAGATTATCACTATGTGAACTAGATTATTGTCTCTAGTGCAAGTGGGAGACTGAAGGAAATATGCCCTGAGAGGCAATAATAAAGTTGTTATTATATATTCCTTATATATTATAGATGTTTATTTTACATGCTAGAATTGTATTGATCAGAAACATCAATACATGTGTGTTTAATAAACAAAAAGGGTTCCTAGTTATGCCTCTCTTATAGACTAGCTTTTGAT
>CAJUXJ010000258.1:0-40460 GCA_910589775.1 Avena eriantha
CACACATGCAATGACTCTAGTGTTGGTTTATGAAAAGAACACACATGCAATGACACTGGTGGACCCATATGGTTTATGAAAAGAACACACATACAATGAAATCTAGTTGTGGTTTATGAAAAGAACACACATGCAATGACACTGGTGGATCCATGTGGTTTATGAAAATAACAAACATTCAATGACACTCGTGGATCCATCTGGTTTATGAAAAGGACACACATGTAATGAACTCTAGTTGTGGTTTATGAAAAGAACACACATTCAATGACACTTGTGGATCCATGTGCTTTATGAAAAGAACACTCATGCATGACACTGGTGGACCCCATGTGGTTTATGAAATGAGCACACATGCAATGACTCTAGTTGTGGTTTATGAAAAGAACACACATGCAATTACACTCATGGATCCATGTGGTTTATGAAAAGAACACACATGCAATGAATTCTAGTGGTGGTTTCTGAAAAGAACACACATGCAATGACACTGGTGGATCCATGTGGTTTATGAAAATAACCAACATTCAATGACACAAGTGGCTCCATGTGGTTTATGAAAAGAACACACATGCAATGAACTCTTATTGTGTTTTATGAAAAGAACAAACATGCAATGACTCTAGTGGTGGTTTATGAAAATAACACACATGCAATGACACTCGTGGATCCATGTGGTTTATGAAAAGAACACATATGCAATGACACTGGTGGATCGCCGTGGTTTATAAAAAGAACACACATCCAATGACACTAGTGGATCCATGTGGTTTATGAAAAGAACACACATGCAATGAACTCAAGTGGATCCATGTGGTTTATGAAAATAACACACATGCAACGAACTCTAGTGGATCCATTTGGTTTGTGAAAATAACACACATGCAAAGAACTCTAGTGGATCCATGTGGTTTATGAAAAGAACACACATGCAATGAACTCTAGTGGGTCCATGGGGTTTATGAAAAGAATACACATGCAATGACTCTAGTGGTGGTTTATGAAAAGAACACACATGTGATGACATCAGTGGATTAGTGTGGTTTATGAAAAGAACACACGTCCAATGACTCTAGATGTGGTTTATGAAAACAATACACATGCAATGACACTGATGGATCAGTGTAGTTTATGAAAAGAAGACATATTCAATGACATTGGTGGATCTATCTTGTTTATGATAAGAACACACATGCAATGACACTGGTGGATCCCATGTGGTTTATGAAAAGATCACACATGCAATGACTCTAGTGTTGGTTTATGAAAAGAACACACATGCAATGACACTGGTGGACCCTTATGGTTTATGAAAAGAACACACATACAATGAACTCTAGTTGTGGTTTATGAAAAGAACACACATGCAATGACACTGGTGGATCCATGTGGTTTCTGAAAATAACCAACATTCAATGACACTGGTGGATCCATCTGGTTTATGAAAAGAACGCACATGCAATGAACTCTAGTTGTGGTTTATGAAAAGAACACACATTCAATGACTTTGGTGGATCCATGTGGTTGATGAAAAGAACACTCATGCATGACACTGATGGATCCCATGTGGTTTATGAAAAGAGCACACATGCAATGACTCTAGTTGTGGTTTATGAAAAGAACACACATGCAATTACACCCATGGATCCATGTGGTTTATGAAAAGAACACACATGCAGTGAACTATAGTTGTGGTTTATGAAAAGAACACACATGCAATGACATTGGTGGATCCATGTGGTTTATGAAAATAACCAACATTCAATGACACTGGTGGATCCATGTGGTTTATGAAAAGAACACACATGCAATGAACTCTTGTTGTGTTTTATGAAAAGAACACACATGCAATGACTCTAGTGGTGATTTATGAAAAGAACACACATGTAATGACACTGGTGGATCCATGTGGTTTATGAAAAGAACACACATTCAATGACACTGGTTTATAAAAAGAACACACATCGAATGACACTAGTGGATCCATGTGGTTTATGAAAAGAACACACATGCAATGAACTCCAGTGGATCCATGTGGTTTATGAAAATAACACACATGCAACGAACACTAGTGGATCCATTTGGTTTGTGAAAATAACACACATGCAAAGAATTCTAGTGGATCCATGTGGTTTATGAAAAGAACACACATGCAATGAACTCTAGTGGATCCATGTGGTTTATGAAAAGAATACACATGCAATGACTCTAGTGGTGGTTTATGAAAAGAACACACATGTGATGACATCAGTGGATTAGTGTGGTTTATGAAAACAACACACATCCAATGACTCTAGATGTGGTTTATGAAAACAATACGCATGCAATGACACTGATGGATCAGTGTTGTTTATGAAAAGAACACACATGCAATGACACTGGTGGATCCCATGTGGTTTATGAAAAGAGCACACATGCAATGACTCTAGTGTTGGTTTATGAAAAGAACACACATGCAATGACACTGGTGGACCCATATGGTTTATGAAAAGAACACACATGCAATGAACTCTAGTTATGGGTTATTAAAAGAACACACATGCAATGACACTTGTGGATCCATGTGGTTTATGAAAATAACCAACATTCAGTTACACTGGTGGATCCATGTGGTTTATGAAAATAACACACGTGTAATGAACTCGAGTTGTGGTTTATGAAAAGAACACACATTCAATCACACTGGTGGATCCATGTGGTTTATGAAAAGAACACACATGCAATGAACTCCAGTGGATCCATGTGGTTTATGAAAATAACACACATGCAACGAACTCTAGTGGATCCATTTGGTTTGTGAAAATAACACACATGCAGAGAACTCTAGTGGATCCATGTGGTTTATTAAATGAACACACATGCAATGAACTCTAGTGGATTATGAAAAGAATACACATGCAATGACTCTAGTGGTGGTTTATGAAAAGAACACACATGTGATGACATCAGTGGATTAGTGTGGTTTATGAAAAGAACACACATCCAATGACTCTAGATGTGGTTTATGGAAACAATACACATGCAATGACACTGATGGATTAGTGTGGTTTATGAAAAGAAGACACATTCAATGACATTGGTGGATCTATCTGGTTTATGAAAAGAACACACATGCAATGACACTCGTGGATCCCATGTGGTTTATGAAAAGAGCACACATGCAATGACTCTAGTGTTGGTTTATGAAAAGAACACACATGCAATGACACTGGTGGACCCATATGGTTTATGAAAAGAACACACATGCAATGGACTCTAGTTGTGGGTTATGAAAAGAGCACACATGCAATGACACTGGTGGATCCATGTGGTTTTTGAAAATAACCAACATTCAATTACACTGGTGGATCCATGTGGTTTATGAAAATAACACACGTGCAATGACACTGGTAGATCCCATGTGGTTTATGAAAAGAGCACACATGCAATGGCTCTAGTTGTGGTTTACGAAAAGAGCACACATACAATGACACTGGTGGATCCATTTGGTTTATGAAAATAACCAACATTCAATGACACTGGTGGATCCTTGTGGTTTATGAAAAGAACACACATGCAATGAACTCTAGTTGTTGTTTATGAAAAGAACACACATTCAAAGACACTGGTGGATCCATGTGGTTTATGAAAAGAACACACATGCAATGACACTGGTGGATCCCATGTGGTTTATGAAAAGTGCACATATGCAATGACTCTAGTTGTGGTTTATGAAAAGAACACACATGCAATGACACTGGTGGATCCATGTGGTTTATGAAAAGAAAACACGTCCAATGAACTCTACTTGTGGTTTATGAAAAGAATAGACATGCAATGACACTGGTGGATCCATGTGGTTTATGAAAATAACCAACATTCAATGACACTGGGGGATCCATGTGGTTTATGAAAAGAACACACATCCAATGAACTCTTGTTGTGTTTTATGAAAACAACACACATGCAATGACTCTAGTGGTGGTTTATGAAAAGAACACACATGCAATGACACAGGTGGATCCATGTGGTTTATGAAAATAACACACATGCAATGACACTGGTGGATCCATGTGGTTTATAAAAAGAATACACATCCAATGACACTAGTGGATCCATGTGGTTTATGAAAAGAACACACATGCAATGAACTCTATTGAATCCATGTGGTTTATGAAAATAACACACATGCAAAGAACTCTAGTGGATCCATTTGGTTTATGAAAATAGCATAGATGCAAAGAACTCTAGTGGATCCATGTGGTTTATGAAAAGAACACACATGCAATGAACTCTAGTGGATCCATGTGGTTTATGAAAAGAATACACATCCAATGACTCTAGTGGTGGTTTATGAAAAGAACACACATGCCATGACATCAGTGGATCAGTGTGGTTTATGAAAAGAACACACATGCAATGACTCTAGATGTGATTTCTGGAAAAAGCGAACCCGCACGATTTCTGAGGCATGCCTGTCTGAGGCCCCTCCCACCGGATCTCGCCGGCGTCACTCCGGCGCTGTCGCACACCAAATCATGGGCTCCTCTTCACTTGATTCTTCTTGTGGTGATTGGAAAATCACCTATTCTGGAAGTTCCACTTATGGTAAGTTCCTTGTTGGATCTCTAATTCTCTCGACTAATCGCGTGTTGGTCATTCTCAATACCAACGGCTCTCCACTTGAGGGTAGATGCATGGAAAATGGGGATATACTCATGATTGGTTCAGTGGTGAGGTTCCCCTCTCATCTTGCAAGAATCAATGATATTTCGACACCATCATCTGGTTTTCTTGGGATTTCTCATGTTATTGTAGACAAGGTTGATGATTTGAAACATATGTGGCACATTACAAGTTCTTCCTTGCCATCTGATGACTTGGACAAAGATCCTGGTTTTTTGGTCCTTTATTCTCTTGCTAAGCAAGTTGTGTTGCTTAATCATGACAAGGTGGTGATTGATGCTAGATTCCTTCTTCAAAATGAGAAGATATTCTCTGGTGTGACTTTGGATGTTATAATCAAAAGAGGGGTGGTGGGTGCTCAAATTGTCGACGAGACTCTAACATCATAGGACAACATCAACAAATGCATTTCATTGGATTTCTCTAAAGGGAAGAGTTTTGAGACAAATATGATCAAAAAATTTGGCCATCACATCAATTTCTCTAGAGGATTGCACAGAAGGCATTTCTTCCTGGTTGGCTCATTTGGTCGTGCAAATTTTAAGATTGATGTTCATACTATTGGCATTGCACTCCAAGCTTGTTTTGGTGGCCTAGCTTCAAAATTTCAAGTCAAGATCCTCCAAGATAGAACGTTTAGATTCTCTGTTGCATCACGTGCTGTGGGTTTTGAAATATATAATTCTGGTACTTTCTCAAATGAATCATTTGTCTTGAAGATCAACCTTTGGGGTGATGGAGGTCCAAATTGGAAATTTGAAGAGAAAGAATATTACAAAGAATTGGACAAGGATTGGAATTTTTTTTCATACAAAAAGAAAAAAAAGATTTCAGGTTTTGATCGTATTGGTTCGCCGATTTCCTCGTCAATGGCCCCATGCAATAACGGTCAAATCAAAGGTGATATTAAACGAGTTGTACCGGGCACATCATTTGCGGAAATAGTGGTTAATGGTAAAGTTATTGAGGGTGTGGAATCTCCTGCAGACAACAAATCAACCTCAATTAATCTTCTCGGTCTTTTACCATTTTTGAAATTCCCAACCTTCCCTTCTTGTCCTTGGCCCGACAAATCTTACCTTAATTGGTTCAAGACCCATGTCTCGCCGCAAGTATCGCGGCCCAGGGTGTTTGATTGGCTTAGGGATTTTACTCTTGCCCAAATAAAGAAAACTCCCGAACCCCTGCCTCCTCAACTCCCATGCCTGTAGAAACCCCAACTTCCTTGCTCTGCTCGTCGCCGGCGACAACCGTTGCCACAATGGCAAACATTCCACTTGACCCACAGCCTTTCCTACCCCATGGCTTTGAGATTTTGCAGGTGGCTGGCGGGAATCGGGTCAAGAGGGTGGTGGTTCCTCGTTGACCGAGGGCTCATGAACAGTATGCTATTGCGCACATTCATCCCCTCCCCCCTGGTCCAGTTCCATTTGATAATATCAGAGATGTGTTGCAAGATTTCTTTTTCAATGAGGCTCGTGTTGATTTCCGTGATATTCAAGATTGTCCATTTGGCTCTGCATATGTTCAATTTACCAATGTCAGTGACCGGGACCGTTTAATTGCTACGGGGCCAATTCCTTTCTAGGATGTTGCAATCTCTTTTGCTAGGCACAATGAGGGCATTAACTGGCGCATGACTCAATTTAACAATGAATGCTGGGTCATGCTCCTGGGTCCTCCACTTGATCATTGGCATACTGAGGATCTGAATGGTGTCTTCTCTGATATTGGTAAGGTGTTACTTTGGGAAAGGGACCCTGAGCACAAGGGCAGGATTATTGGTAAACTCAGAGTCACTAATCTTTTGGATGTGCCTAAAAGTGTTAGATTCACCATTGGGGACCTTGTGGAAACAGAATCATGGACTTTCTCTGTGGAACTTTTAAACAGCAACCTCCTGGGAGGGGGCCCACTTGATGAGGACCCACTACCTGATGATGATGCTGACCCTCATCCCTTGCCTGTGGTGGGACCCATTTTCGGCCCCCCTCCTCCACCACCTCCTCCACAACTTGAAGGGGACATTGGTGGATGGGACCAATGGGTTGATCCTGCTCCTCAATAGAATAATGCTGGTTGGGGTAATTGGAATGCAGTTCAAGGACCTGTGTTTGCTAAGGGTGTTGACATGCCTATTGATAACCTGGATTTTCCACCTCAGGAGGCTGACAGTGCTATTACTGGTTCCATTCCTGTTGCCAATGCTTATTCTGACAATGACAAGGCTTCTGTCCATGGAGCTGATGATATTGAAGTGGAACAACAAATTGTTGAAGCAAACCAGGGTGTGGGCATGTGTGAGGGACTGCTTAATATTCTATAGAATTACCAGGATGATGAGGAGGAGAGCCACCATGCTAATGAAGTGAATCAACAGGATGACAAGATGATTGAAGACACAAACCTTCTCTCTCCCAATGAGGCACACCAGCAAGTTGGAATGGCCCTCACTCCTTTTGTCAACTCCTCTGAGGTGCTTTCTGCTAGGCAGTCCTTCTCCAAGCAAGGACTGGAACTCTGGGACAGATTCTTTGCTCCACACATCAACAACCCCTCACCTGGCAAAGGCAAACTGCAATGTGATATCCATGTAAGTTGGTTTAACTTTATCACCCTCATGCTCATCACTCCTGAAAAATTCAGTTGGGCAAGACACTTTCTTACTTCTTCTCTTTGGGATATTATAAAGGATCCAATTGCATAAGAAAACATTTACTTTCATTATCCCTGATGAATGTGTTGGACAGATGCCTCCTCACTACCTGAATGAATCTCCATCAAACTTGATGGTGCCAAATGCTCCTGCAAAAAAAGGAGGGGTAAAGAACCTTTGGTGGACTCTGAGGTGAGAAGGAGCCCCGGAATTGTGGAACTTAATGGGGGCTTTAAAAGCCATGTGAATTGTTCTGATCTTAATTGTCTCTCTTGCAATGCTGCACCACCTTGTCTCAGTAATAAAGTTGTTAAGAACCTTGCTGATTCATTTTGCAAGGTTAAGGAGGGAGAACTTGAGAAAAGGCTGCTGAAGAAGAGCAGGGTCAATGATCTGACCATCAAGCCACCTGGAAAACCTGGACCAAAGAAGATTGGTTCTGACACAAACCTTCCAAGCAAGAAGAAAGGAGGATCTGCTGATTCTTGTGGACAGCAGTCTAAGAAGAAAGCACCTAAATAATGTTTTTAATGTCTGCAAAATATTGTCCTTTTGTGACTAGATCAATTACCCTTGGAGTCTATTATGAGTTGTTTAGAACCATTATGCTGCTATGCATGTTTATGACTTTAGTACCTTATGTTACAAGTTTGTTTGTGTGACTACAAATCTTGTGTCACCCCAATGCTCTCTCAACCTGTTTATCAATGAGTAACAATAGAAATTGGAAGATTCTGAACTGGAATCTCAGAGGAATTAACTCTAAGAAGAAGTGGTTGGCATTAAAAAGTAAAATCATTGAATCTGAATGTGATATCATTTTTCTCCAAGAAACCAAGAGAGAAACCTTTGATACAAATTATTTAAAGTGGGGGGATGTTAATGATACTATGCTTTTTGATCTTATCAGAAGACTTACTGATAGAAATAAAAGTGGGGGGATGTTAATGATACTATGCTTTTTGATGATGCTATCAGCAACCTGGGACTTATTGAACTACCACTGAAAGGAAGGAAATTCACTTGGAGTAACATGTGGAAAGACCCCCTTCTGGAAAGACTAGATTGGTTCTTTACTTCTAGCTCATGGACAACCAAATATCCATATACTTTGGTTACCTCGTTATCCAAGCCTACTTCTGATCACCTACCTTGTGTCATCTCTATTGGAACTAACATTCCCAAGACACACATTTTTAGATTTGAAAATTACTGGCTTCATCATTCTGATTTTAAACAGATTGTGCAAAATGCCTGGAATATACCAGTGAATCACTAGGACTTGGCAAAAAGGATATGTGCCAAGTTGAAAAATGTGAGGAGAGTCATCAAGATATGGGCCAAACAGTTACCATGCTTAAAGGACCAAATTGATAAGGTGAATGACACAATTGACCTTCTAGATCTACCTGAAGAATCTAGAACCTTAACCATCAATGAATGGCACCTCAGAGATATTCTGAAATCCCATATTATCTCTCTACTCCAGAATCAAAACACCTATTGGAAACAAAGAGGAAAAATTAAATGGGTAAAACTAGGGGATGAGAACACAAAGTTTTTTCACTCCAAAGCTACCATCAGTTATAGGCACAATTATATATCAATGATCAAGAATGATAGTGGGCATGAATTTTTTAATCACTATGACAAGGCTGATATTCTATGGAGTGACTTCAAAGCAAGAATGGGTACATCAAACAAAACTGAGATGCATTTCAACCTTGTAGATTTCTATGGAAATGGAATGACTGATGAGATGAAGAATTCACTTGAAAGACCTTTTCTTGACAAAGAAATTGAGGAGGTTATTTCTGATTTGCTAAATGACAAGTCCCTTGGGCCTAATGGTTTTAACAATGAATTTATCAAAAGTTGCTGGTCAATCATTGGAAATGATATCAAATTGCTGATCCATGACTTCTACAATGAGAAAGTCTCTCTTGAAAGTATCAACTCATCCTACATTACTCTCATTCCTAAAATTACATGCCCTTCTACCTCTACTGATTTCAGGCCAATATCCTTATTGAACTGTGTGTTCAAAAATCATTACCAAACTTCTTGCAAACAGACTGCAATCTGTTATACTGGAATTGGTGCATAAAAATCAATACGGTTTCCTCAATAATAGATCTATTCAGGATTGCCTTGGATGGGCATTTGAATACCTATTCCAATGCCACAAATCAAAGGAGGAAATCCTAATTCTAAAACTTGATTTTGAGAAGGCATTTGACACAATTGATCACTTTGCCATCATAAATATCCTCAAAGCTAGAGGATTTGGCAGGAAATGGATCAAATGGTGTTGGGAGGATACCCCCGGGTAGGGTCACGCCGGGGTATAAAGGCCTAGTTAGCCGAGGTATGGCAAGGTCAAAGCAAGTGATGGCCGAGTCACCTCAAGGCAGGCCGAATCACGGAGTAACCCGGACCAGGGGATGTCCACCTAAGTGGGTCTCAACCGACTTAAGCCGTGAGTCGGTAAGGTATATCTAACTTGTATGCAGGAACAGGTGTGGCCAGATCAACTATGTGGGATCCGGGTCATATCAAGCTTGTAAGAGAAGGAAGGTATCTCGCTGGTCAAACGTGACCACCGTGCGCAGAGCGTGAGCGAAGTGGACAGAGGCAGGACCACCGAGGCGTGACCGACAATGGTGACAAAGCCTATGTCGGATGACGTAGGCGCCGTAGAGGCTCACGTAGCCTCTGCATGGATGACGCGGGATTAAAGTGATCCGGTCGGCTTACTATTTTTGGAAGAGGCATATTCCCTAGAATATGCCTCCACGTATGCCCTAAGTGGAGACCTAGCCGCTCCTATATAAGGGGGGCTAGGGCCTCTGTAGAAGGGGTTGATCTCTAGTGGGAAGCAGTTTACTAGTATGTTCCTGAGGGCTGGCTAGTGGTGAGAGTAAGAGAGTCCTTCTTCCTCCTCTCCCCAATACAGCTCAAGGAGCACTTGTAATCTGAGAAGGTGAATCAAATACAAAGCTACCGTGTGTGGAATCACCACACTATCCCTCCCTGGATTCCCCTAGTGCATTTAGTCCCCACCTTTAGCCTATCCATGGCATCTGCCGTGACACCACCACGACAGTTGGCGCCCACCGTGGGGCTAGCAGCGCTAGCAGGAGTGAAAATCCAGACGGGAAACTTCATCGGCGCCGGCAAACGCATCATCTCCGGGCTCGTTCAGCGCTTTGGAGTGCTGGATTTCGTCAGCGATAATGCTGGCTGCTTTGGCAAGCGTCCTCTCCCACGCAACGACCTCTTCGCCAAGCCCGGCGCGCACAAGATCTACGTTGTTGTCAATGTGTCGTACATTCATCCGCGGCACGTCGTCGAAGGAGGCGAGCCACCCCTTAGTGCGGCTCGCGGGGCGCGTATCACTCGCTCCCCGGACCATGTTGAGGTAATGATGATCGTGCCTGGCGCTGGCGCAAGCAAGGATCCGGCACCAGATCCGGAGGTAACACCTAAGGCACCAAGGAAAAGTAGAGGTCCTCCGCTAGAGAGGCCTGAGAATGTGCTGCAGCAAGCGATGGATAGCATGGCAAACCTAGTAGCAGAAGCAGTAGAGGGTGCGAAAAATACTAGAGGGTGCGAAAAAGATAGCCGCGGCTCAGCAGTCATTGAACATGACACTGCGTGAGTATGCTAAGGGGAATAAGGTTGATGCTGTAAAAGTGAAGGGGAGAAACCTCATGAGTGAGATGAACAGAGAGGGTGATACAAGGATTGAGGAATCAGAAAACTGTTTGTCCGTGGGGCTGCCGAAGTATAGTACCCCGGCAAAGAACCTCAAAGAGGCAGATGCAGCTGCATCCGAGTTAGAAGGTCTGACGGGTGAAGCCCGTCAAAGACAGCAGGAGCGAGTCAATGAGTTGGTTCGGATCGCGAACAAGAAAAACGAGGAATTGCTCAGGGCTAACCCGGAGAGAGCTGGGGCCTCCAAGATCGTTCATTCAGTGGTAGGTAACCCGGAGAAATCCGCTGGAGCTGCATCGTCTCCTCATGGTGGTCCTAGGAGAGAGGAGGTTGTAACTTTGGCCAAGAGGAATAAGCAGATAGTCCCATATGAACCGGCAAGGGCAGGGAAAGGAAAAGAAGTGCAAAGAAATGAGGATCAAAGGAGTGTGAGCCGAGGTGAAGCTGGCCGAGGTAACCGCGACCAAGGCAATGCCGGTCAAGGGAATGCTGTAAACGGCAATGCCGGACAGCGTAATTCGATAGGTGCAGGTCAACCGCAGCAGCGGAATATACCATGGCAAGAGCGTAGTGCCGGCCAAGGTATGCAACAGAGAGCAGCTCCACAGGAGCTAGATAGATACAATGATGGTGATTCGGAGATGGTGAATGCTAGCTACCCTAGACCGGACTATCACATGATAGGGTCAAGATTGGGAAGCAGAAACTTGATGCCTGATGATGCCAGGTTAAAACTGGACCGGCTGTATAGGTCGGAGCAAATTGAGTGTCAAGGTCCTCTGGGTCCAGCTTGTTTTGGGCCCCGGATCATGAAGGAACCTCCGGTACCTAACTTCCAGTTGCCTAGAGGCACAAAGACGTATGACGGTAGCACTAAGCCGGAGGATTGGTTGATTAACTATGCAACTGCTGTAAAATTGCCACGGGCAACTTGAGATGGGCTGTGAGATATGTACCCCAGATGCTAAAGGGGCCAGCAAGGGTATGGCTAAACAATTTGCCACCCGGAAGTATTAACTGTTGGATCAATTTTGAGAAGATTTTTGTTAGAAGTTTCTCAAGTACGTATCAGAGGCCCAACAGGCCACAGACCCTAGCAATGTGTAGGCAGAGACCGAATGAGACAGACCGGGAGTTCTTAACCCATTGGTGCACTATGCGAAACTCATGTGAGGGTGTGATTGAGTCACATGCCATAGCTTGGTTTGCGCAAGGATGTAGATATGCAAGCATGCTATGGCAAAGGTTGCAAAGGGATATGCCAACCACCTTGGCAGAAACGATCCGGATTGCTGATTCATATGCCTTGGGTGATCCGACGCAACCTAGGCTCACCTCAGACGAGTCAAGTGAGGAGTATTGTCAGCGAGATGGGGCCGGGTCATCCCGAAGAAATGATTACCGAGGTAAAAGAAGGGATGACAGACCGGATTACCGGTACAGTTTGCAACAAGTTGCAGCTGTGAATCAGGATCAACCCGGAGGAGGAAGCAGCCAACATCAAAAAAATAGAGGGCAGCAATGGACACCAAGGAGTGATGGGAAGAAAACTTGGACGCTAAAGCAGAAAAAACAGTGGCAAGAAAAGAAGGATTGTCTGAGGTACACCTATGAGGCAATGCTGGATCAGCCGTGTAAGTTTCACACACCTAATCCGAGTAACCCAGCGGGTCACACAACCAGACAGTGTGAATGGATGCGAAAGATAGAACAAAGTGGTTCGGGGAATGCTCAGGCACCTCGGAATGATCAACCTCGGCAGCTATTGCTCCCCGGAGGGAACACGCAACAGCTAATGTTGCCTCCCCCTCCGCCGAGGTATGACAACCATGAGAGAAGGGATGCAGTGCATCAGGTGGAGAACCAAAACCAACAGGATCAGAGGTACCCCGAAAACGAGGGGAGAAATAAGTATAGAGAGCATCATCAGAGTTATTGTGTGTTTACTACGGAAGAAACAGACAGAAAGAGCTTGCAGCGACGACATATGGAGGTCAATGCGGTTATGCCAGCCATGACGAGGTATATGCCTTGGTCGGATCAGGAGATTACCTGGAACATCAAAGATCATCTGAAGCTCGTGCCAAGCCCAAGTTCGTATGGACTGGCGTTGGATCCAACACTCATTGGATCTAACATCAATGTGAGGTTCTCAAAGGTGCTGATTGATAATGGCAGTAGCATCAACATCATGTATGTGGACACGATGCGCAAGTTGGGTATCTCGGAGATTATGCTCCAAGCTACAAGGACAACTTTCCATCGCATTGTGCCAAGTATCTCCTGTGAGCCCATAGGCAAGGTCCGGGTTGACGTATTGTTCGGCACAAGAGATAACTGCCGGACTGAGAACCTGGAGTTCGAGGTTGTAAACTTGGAGAGCGCATATCGCGCGTTCCTCGGCAGGCCAGCTCTAAACAAATTCATGGCAAGTTGTCACATTAGTTACTTGAAGATGAAGCTGCCCGGGCCAAATGGTGTGATTACCATCGCTAGTGATTTCCGACATTCCATTGAGTGTTCATCCGCCGGGTCTAACCTAGTCGAGTCACTCGTGATTGCGCAAGAAAAGAGAAAGATCCAAGAAGTGGCGGCATTGGCTCAGTCCGCGCAGCAATATACGCTGGCGCTGAGTAACCCGCATGGTAGTGTCTCATTCCAAGCGACAAAATATACCAAGAAGGTGCCTGTTGATGACATGTTCCCCGAGCGTACCGTAACAATTGGTCCCAGGTTAAATGACAAATAAGAAAGCGACCTCGTCAACTTCCTCCGTGAGAATCGGGATATTTTTGCTTGGTCCACACAGGACTTGCAAGGTGTTCCGAGGAGTTGGCCGAGCACTCTTGAATGTCAGACCCGGAGCAAAGCCGGTGAAGCAACCTCTCCGCCGCTTCGCCGAAGACAGGAGAAAAGTCATAGGTGATGAGATAGCTCATTTGTTGGCTGCAGGATTTATCATGGAAGTGCTTTACCCGGATTGGCTGTCTAATACGGTGCTGGTGGAAAAGAAGAAGGATGACCCGAACGTGGCAGTGGTTTGGCGTATGTGTATCGATTACACGAACCTGAATAAGGCGTGTCCAAAAGATCCATTCCCACTACCAAGGATATACCAAGTCATAGATTCCACTGCTGGGTGTGAGTTGTTGTCGTTCATTGATGCATATTCTGGTTTCCACCAGATACCTCTGAACCCAAGTGGTCAAATAAAGACTGCGTTTATCACCCCGTATGGGGCTTATTGCTATCGCACCATGCCTTTTGGTTTACGTAATGTAGGGGCAACGTACCAAAGATGTATGCAAAAATGTTTGCATGACCAAATTGGTCAGAATGTGCAGGTGTATGTGGATGATGTTGTGATAAAGACCAAGGAAAGCAAAACGCTCCTTTGACGATATCAGGCAGACGTTTACGAACCTAAGGAGGTTCCGAATGAAGCTTAATCCGGATAAATGCACCTTCGGTGTCCCGGCTAGAAAATTACTCGGATTTCTTGTCTCCAGCCGAGGTATCGAGGTCAATCCAACTAATATCCGGGCCATAGAACGAATGGAACTGCCGAAGTGTCTTAACGATGTCCAGAAGTTCACTGGTTGTCTGGCATCCTTAAGTTGGTTTGCATGTCGGTTGGGAGAAAAGGCACTGCCTCTCTATCAACTCATGAAAAATCAGACAATTTATTTGGACACCGCAGGCCAATGAAGCCTTTATCCAACTAAAGAGGATGTTAGCCACTGCACTAGTATTAGCCTCTCCACTATCAAAGGAGCCAATGTTGCTCTATATAGCCACAACCAACCGAGTTGTAAGTGTAGTGATTGTGGTAGAGCGTGACGAAGAGGGTAAGTCAGTGCAAAGGCCAGTGTATTACCTGAGCGAGGTATTAGCAGCCTCGAAACAAAACTATCCTTACTATCAAAAGGTGGCATATGGCGTGTATATGGCAGCTAAGAAGCTGAAGCACTATTTCGAGGAGCACCCAATCAAGGTCATATGTGAAGCCCCCATATCCGAGATAATGAGCAACAAGGATGAAAGTGGCAGGATTGCAAAATGGGCAATAGAGCTAGCTCCTTATGCGCCACAATATGACAGAAGAGAAGCGATCAAATCTCAGGCTGTGGCGCACTTTTTTGTGGATTGGGCCGAGGTGCAATATGAGCCACCATTGCCAGATCCGAACTACTGGAAAATGCACTTTGACGGGTCAAAAACAAAAACCGGGTTAGGTGCCGGAGTTGTGCTTACCACGCCAAAGAAGGACCAACTAAAGTATGTGCTGCAAATCCACTTCACTTCATCAAACAATGTTGCAGAATATGAGGCACTTGTACATGGGCTCAAAGTGGCAAAGGAGATTGGAATACGTCGGATCCAATGCTTCGGTGCAAGTCTCCGGACAATAGGATGCTCTGGATGCAAACATGGCATTGTACAGATTTCATGTACAGAAGATATCTGGTTACTTTGAGGGATGTGAATTTCATCATATACCCCAGGTGGAAAACGAGGCTGCCGACCTATTGCCAAAGCTCGGGTCAACCCGACAAGCAATTCCACCGGGCATAGCATTAGAGCACCTCAGAAAACCATCTATCAGGCCATCCCCGGAGTCCGACTCAATTTTTATCCTGACAAACCCGGAATTAGAGGCTGTGCCCATGGACATTGATGCGGGGAGCGGTTCGCGAAACCCGGGGACTGCCTTGGCAAACCCGAGGACTGCCATGGCAAACCCGGGGACTGCACAGCGTGATCCGGTAGAAGTTATGCCGGTGGATCAGATGGAAATTGATGAGGATGTGTTCCTAGTGAGAGTTGTACCATCTTGGGCATTGCCCATATTCCAATTCCTAAAGGATGGAACCTTACCCGCTGAGGAGGTACTCTCCAGGCAAACTCAGAGGAGAGCAAAAGCATACACGATCATCAATTTCGAGCTATACAAAAGGAGTGTGACTAATGTCCTCCAGCGATGTGTTGACCCGGAGGAAGGACTTGACATCCTCCGAGACATACATCAAGGGGAATGTGGGCATCATGCCTCGTCCAGAGCCTTGGTAGCAAAAGCTTTCCGCCATGGGTTTTATTGGCCAAGTGCCTTGGAACAAGCAGAAAATCTGGTGAGAAAATGCAATGGCTGTCAGAGATATGCGACAAAGACACATATGCCAATGTGGGAGCTCAAGACCATACCAATTACATGGCCATTTGCCGTATGGTGCCTGGATATGGTTGGCACGTTTAAACCAGCAAGGGGGAACATGACCCACATCCTGGTCATGGTTGACAAATTTACAAAATGGATTGAAGTAAAGCCAATAAGAAAATGTGATGGAGCCACTGCCGTAACTTTCCTCAAAGACATCATCTTGAGATACGGTTATCCTCATAGTATCATAATGGACAATGGTACAAATTTTGCTGATGGAGCATTTGCGCGTTTTTGCCGAGATAAGAAGATCCAGTTGGGCGTTGCCTCGGTAGCCCACCCCGCATCGAACGGACAAGTGGAAAGATCCAACGGATTATTGTTATCCGGGATAAAACCCCGGCTCATCGAGCCGCTGCAAATATCAGCGGGGTGCTAGATAGAACAACTACCAGCAGTACTGTGGAGTTTAAGAACAAATCCGAATCGATCAATGGGCTATACGCCATTCTTTCTGGTATATGGGGCAGAAGCTGTATTACCAGCCGACATAGAGCATGACTCTCCTAGGGTCACCCAATACACAGAAGCCGAAGTGCAAGAAGGCCGGCAAAATGATGTTGATCTGCTGGAAGAAGTGAGAGAATTGGCATTGTCCAGATCCGCCATATATCAGCAAAATCTCCGACACTATCATAGCCGGAAAGTAAGTCCCCGAATTTTCCGGGAAGGTGACCTGGTACTCCGGTTGGTACAACGTACTGCTGGCATGCATAAATTATCCCCCCATGGGAAGGGCCATTCATTGTGAGCAAAGCATTGCACAATGATTCTTATTATCTCATCGATGCAAAACCACAGGAGAAGAACAAGGCGGACAGGTCTGGCGAGGAATCCAAGCGGCCATGGAATGTAGCTCTACTTCGTCCTTTCTACACTTAGCAGAGAAGTGTATGTATCCAAGTCTCTCATATGTCGGTATGTATTCCGACAATGAGCTTATCAATGAAACCTTGGCACCTCGAGTAGTAACTCGGGGACTGCCTTAATAATATTGGTTATCTTCTGTATTTACTATTTATACGTCTGCTGGCATAAGTTGCTTCTACTTAAGCCGGATTAGTAGTGTGTGAGCACCAAAAACCTAACTCTTCGACTTGCTGCTGTCCAACAAGAATTGGCTTCATGGCAAGCAAGAGAACAAGTTTGGAATTGCATAGCACATGAAAAACGACTAAGGAAAGAAACTTAATCGAGCCGGCGTTTGTTTTTCGGACTAACCTTGTGTTTACTTTAAATTTATTACGTTGAATTATTTTGAGCTAATCCTAAAGTTTCCAAGTATTGTTAAGTCAATTTTTGAAACTCGGACTCGTAAGTCATAAAACCAAACCAAGGTGGACACGAGCCGAGCCAGGAAATTGGAGGAACAAGAAAATGAAACTCGGGGACTACGCCCAAATTAATCCGGCATAGAAACTTAGTACCAAAATATAAATGATGTGCTTAGATACAATTGCACCCGTCATACTGGGGATCTGATAAACTTTAAAGTTTTTTCTCGCTCAAGGAGCGGCAGGGGAGGAAGTTCAGCGTCATCTTCACTGTTTTCGACGTCTGAGGCATCGTCTCCCTCGTCCTCACCCGAACCATCTTCGGCGTTTTCATCGTCAGTGGTGCCAAGGAAGCTTGGACCCTCATTCCATTGATGAATGGGGGCATATTCAATGAGGCTATGGGCGCAAGCCTTGCGCCGAGCAATCCACTCTGGGTCGCTAGACCATCTGGATCCGGTGCGCATGCGCGCTAGGAGGTTGAGGTCGATCTTCTCGTACCATGTGAGTACATACTGGAGAATGGTCTCAGCTCCGGCACGTCTGGCGGATTCCCTCCAGAGGTCGAGCTGGGTCTCGCATTCCATAAGCCTGGCAAAAAGAACAGCCATATTCTCCAGAGTATCTTCTTCAGGCCAAAAGGCGTTGAAGATCCGGATTACTACGTCCATGATATCCTTGCCGTAGTTCTTCACAGTCTCGACTCGGGCGGACAAGCTGACTACAAGTCTTCGAGATCAAGATGAATGGAGCCAGGACCAGACGGGGTACCCTCTGCATGCGGAACTTGGTAACAGCGTTGGATGCAATGACATCGCTCTTTGGGAATTTGCCTGAAAAAATAACACAGGGGTAGTTAGTAAAGGAGGTAGACCCGAAGGATCAGTGTCGGTCGAAGGAAAAGAACTTACCAGAAATGTGGTTGTGAACCCGGGTCAGCTCCTTGGTGCAGTTGTCGCGCCTCTCTCAGAGTTGCACAAGTTCAGTATTCGCCGACTCAAGCTTGACGTCGGCCTCCTGGAGAAGTTCTCCGTCTTTGGCAATCTGGAGGTTGAGGCGCTCCCGCTCTTCAGTGTAGTCCTGGCCAGCTTTTTGAAGTTCGGCTTGGTGCTGTGCTTTCAGCTTCTTCATATCTGCCTTGAGCTTGGCAATCTCATCATCTTTGGTTCGGAGGAGGGCGAGCTCATCATCTTTCTTTTTGAGTTCGGCCTGATGCTGCCCTGCTTGTTCGAGAAAATGCAGCATCATATCAAGCACGAGCACACTATCTTCAAGAGATGCTGAAATAGTTTGTTGACCCGACAAAGCCGAGGTATGAATGTTTGCCGAGCCACGGAGAAAAGGAGATAGAGAGCATAACAAAGTTGAGCAAAAATAACTCACCCTTGATTTGCTCCAAGTTTTTCCTCATGATGGTATTCTCAGCTTCCACCCCAGCTGCGGAAAACCGAATGATGGGTTAGTTCGGCAGAAAAAGATGAAGGAAAATGGAAAAATACCAAGGAAGAAACTTACCCCTTTTCTCGTGTTCAGCAAGCAGCGCACTATGCTTTGCGCGCAGCATTGATGGCTCAATGCACGGCGCCTAGAAAAATGCTTGATGGCGGTGTTGATGTAGAGCTCGTTGGGAACCCCAAGAGGAAGGTATGATGAGCACAGCAGCAAGTTTCCATCAGTTATGAAACCAAGGTTTAATCGAACTAGTAGGAGCAAGGAAACACCCCAAAGGTGTTACTAGCTGAGCTTTGGCAGGGCACACTACCGGTGCTAGTAGCAACGTGGAGACCTGCACAACACAACCACAGAACTTTGTCCCCAACTTGCGATGAGGTTGTCAATCTCACCGTGTTTTGTTGGAAACAAAGGATTAAACATATCGAATGGAAAGAAGTAAAAGTTTGCAGAAAGTGAACACAAAGCAGTAAAAGATTGTAGATTGTATGTAAAGAAAAAGGAGCGGGATCCATAGTTCACTAGAGGTGGCTCTCCTTAAGATAGATAACATGCTGGGTGAACAAATTACAGCGGGGCAATTGACAAACACCGAGAAAGCAATACATGCATATACTAATCATCTTGAATCATCTGAGACTTGATTGGGCATTATAACATAATACATAGACCGCCATCCAACTGCATCTATGACTAATAATCCACCTTCAGGTTATCATCCGAACCCCCTCCAGTATTAAGTTGCAAGCAACAGATTATTGCTTTACGAACTACGTGTAAAGTAAACAATATGATTGTTCTATGAACAAAGGATTATTGTTTTCTCCCTAGTAGCAACAGCACATCTAGTACCTTAGAGATTTTTGTCACTTCCCTAAATTACCAGAGGCATGAACCCACTATCGAGCATAAATACTAACTCTTGGAGTTGCTAGCATCTACTTGGCCAAGATAGCTACTAACAACGGAAAGCATGCAAGATCTCAAATAACAAAGACATGATAGAATCAATAATCAATCTGAAATAGCATCTCAATATCCATCGGATCCCCACCAACACAACATGTATGAATTACAAATAGATGATCTTGATCATGAACGGAGCTCACAAGATCTAAACATGAAAGCACAAAGGAGGAGAAACCAGCCATCTAGCTACTACATGGATCCGTAGTCCAAGGATGAACTACTCACGCATCACACCGGAGGCTTGCATGGTGATGAAGAAGGCCTCTAGGGTGAATTCCCCTCTCTGACAGGGTGCCGGGAAGAGCTTCAGATCCCTCCCGATCTAGGGATGGAGATGACGGTGGCTACAGACACTTTCGTGGATTTTTGATCGGGTACTTAGGGTTTTCATCCTGAGGGCAACTTATAGGCGGAAGGAGAGGCCGAGGGGGTGCCGGGAGCGGCCACACCACCCCCTGGCGTGGGCCAGGCCTGGCCGCGCGGCCAGGTGGTGTGGTGGCTCCCTGGCCCTTCTCCGTCTCGTATTCTGGCACTTGATCACTTCCGGAAAAATAGGCACTTTGGCTTTTGTCCCGTCCAATTCCGAGAATATTCATTTTCTGACTTTCCTAGAACCAAAAACAGCAGAAAACATGCAGCTGGCACTGTGGCTCTTGTTAATAGGTTAGTCCAAGAAATATTATGAAAAGTACTCCAAAGTTGGAACAAAACACAAGAAAGTGGATAAAACCAAGCATGGAACATCAAAACTTATAAATACATTTGCAATGTCTCAACATCCCCAAGCTTAACTCCTGCTCGTCCTCGAGTAGCTAAGTGATAAAAAGAAATAATTTTTGAGGTGACATGCACCATCAAAGACTTGATCAAAGTATTTGCAGAACATTCAAAGCTGGGATCATAGTACTTCAATCATAACATGAAAGACAAAGTTCTAGCAATAAGCAAAGAAACTATGATGCAACATAAAAAGGCACAAACAAAAGATTCATGAATAACAATGCTTTGCAAGACGTTTGTTTGTTTCACATAAAGAAAACATAGCATAAAAGTATTCAGCTTGTCCCTCGATAGAGTAGCAAATATAAATGCATAGGACACCTTCAAAGTTCATAAGAGTGACTAGATACAATAGTTTCAAACAAGCAATAACAAGTTATGCATCAATCAACTAGTCTTGGGACAATGCACATAGAACTAAGAATGGCCACTATGCTCTCAAAGTAGGTGCATAAAGTTAGAAGGTGGAGACTCAATATAATGGTGGAAGAAAGGCCTTTTGTAAAAGGAAGGAGGGATTCAAGTATCATAAAGAGCTTCCAAAAATTATGGTACTCATAGCTTTCAGCTCTCATTGCCCCTATCATAAGCATCTTCAAGTGATTAAGGTTAAAGTGAACAAACTATGGTGTACATGCTTGACGAAGTATAAGTCAGAAATCTCATGTCCCTTGTATACGAGGGCCGCTCCTCATGCTACTCAAGTTTAGTCACCGGTAAGTTCTTGCCATCGTAAGTACATGTGTATCATTGAGAACCGCCAACGGGGTACCCATTTGCCCGATGATACGGAACAATCCCCATATCAAAATGACAAGGCAAGCAGACAATGAGCATCTCAGCATTCTTCTTATTTACCATGGGAATATGGTGCTTTTTTCTCTCTTTCCTATTTTCATAGTATCTTTTTTTCTCTTTTTTTCTTTTTTTTCTGAATATAGGACTCTTTTTTTATAAGAAGAATGCTTCATAGACAGCTCATTATGGTTACGCTGCAGGTTTCCACCATGTCAGCATGGATTAGACTAGCGGCCCAGGTGTTTCTCTAACACATATACATAACTCCATGGACTTACAATTCCCCTTTCATTTCACACCGACGACATCCATATACAAAAGAGCATGATATCAACTAGGTACAAGTACCAAGTGCAATGTTAAAAGTGTTCCCCATGAAAGCATGGTTCTGGTAATTCCCAACAAATAAGTGCAAGCATATACAACATAGAAGACACAATGGTTCAAGTTTATTAGGGCAAAAAGTAAAGTGTGCCATCAAGTTCGTGAGAGCTTTAATCACTAGTTTTTTCATAACAAGTGGAAGGTAAACAAAAGCATGAATGTACTTGGAATAGCATAAGCTAGTAGGTAGGTATGGTGGACTCTTTGGAATAACTTGGTTTAGGGAGTTGGATGCATGAGTGGAACTTATACTTTGTTGTGGAGGCAAGCAAAAGACTAGGAGCGACAAACTAAGAGAGGTATAATGGCCATAATCATGCAGAGCGACAAAACATCATTGATCAAACCAGAAAGTGATACTACAAGTTGAAAACTGAAGGATCATAAAGGCTAAGGTGACTTGAGATAGTCATAACATGGTGTGAGCATGCGCCAAGTCAACCCAAATAAAGCATCAAAGGAGAATACCACTATACTATGCTTTAATATGCTAAAACAACACACGATTCATCCAAGGCACATTAAAAAATCTCAATTGTTTATAACAAGTCATGCTACAGCAAATAATACTAAGCATAAAGCCAAAACAATATCAAGCATGGCATGACAAAGCATAGGCCACAGTCAAAAACAAGCTCTTTTTACCACATAAGCATGAACATTCCTACTCTTTTCCAAACCAAACCAAACTATTTGCAAACCAAAGTATGAAAGAGGGGGTCCAACCAACTTATTTAGAACACTAAGCAAACCAAGCAAACTAAAAACCAAAACAAAAACGAAAAAAGAAGATGGTCCAAGAAAAAACACAACTGTGCATGAAACAATAAAAATGAAGCATTTGGAAGAAACCTGGAATTATTATTGATGAAGAAGGGGATGCCTTTGGCATCCCCAAGCTTTGATGCTTGTACTTCTTGGATATTTCTTGGGGTGACACGCGTGGCATCCCCAAGCTTGAGGTTTAGTCCATCCTTCATCTCATTACTCATTCCTTCCATACACCTGAAATTTTTCCTTCATAAAAAACTTCACACAATCTCATTAGCAACATTAGTGCACTTAAGATAAATAAGTCTCAAGGTTCAGTTCTAACACCAAATAAACTTCCATTAGAACACTAGCTACTGTAGCACTTCCCTCAGAAAGCTCAATTCTCCAAAGGAACTCAAGAAGGAACTAACAAGAAGCAAATGCAGAAAACTGGCAGAAATCTTTCAAAACAGACCAGCAGGTAAAGACGAATCTTTTGGAAGACCATCTGTTGCTCAAATCAACAAGTGTTGAACTAACAAAAGTTAGATAACAACCTGGGGCAGAGGCACAAAACATTACAGCTCAATCCGACGTACAGAGCTCTCTCAGGAATTTTTATAGTGAAGCACAAAAATCTGTTTCGGGACAACAACTTTCCCAATCATTACTTCACTCTCATTAGAGGTTACTCTTGGCACAAAAAGCAAATAAAAAGGATAAGGAGAGGTTATTACAGTGGTAATAACTTCCAAGACTCAACTAATACTCTTGGGTTATCTTCCAACAAGTACTTTTCTTTAACGCCTTTAAGTTAGGCATAAGAAGCAAAGAAAGAATCAAGTGTTCTCAAATGATGAAGCATTAAGACCAAATTTTGTTTTCATAGGGGAAGCAAAAGAAATCTTTTCTCTCTTTTTAGGGAAGTGTTCTATACCTTTCTTGAGTGGGAGTTGATATTTAATGGTGCCTTCTTTCATATCAATGATGGCACCAACAGTTTTAAGAAAAGGTCTTCCCAAAGTAATAGGACAAGAAGCATTGTATTCAACATCCAAAACATAGAAATCAACGGGGACATAGGAATCGTTAACCATAATAAGAACATCATTAAGACTCCCCATGAATTTCTTTTTAGCATTAGCATCAAGTGGGACATTCAAATAACAATCTTCAAGTGGAGGCAAATCAAGCATATCATAAATCCTTCTAGGCATAATAGAAACACTACTATCAAGATCACACAAAGCTTTGAAATAAAAGTCATTCACTTTCATATTAATGACGGGTTCCCAACCATCTTCTTGTTTTATAGGAATAGAAGCTTTATGTTTCATCTTTTCTTCTTTAATCTTTATGAGAGCATTAGTAATGTGTTTTGTAAAAGCCATGTTCATAGCACTAGCATTAGGACTTTTAGCAAGCTTTTGTAGGAACTTAATAACTTCAGAGATATTGCAACCATCAAGATCAAAATCAACTTTATCATCTAAAGTAGTAGAACTATTACTAGCCTCAACACTAGTGGTGGTGATAGTAGAAACACTAATGTTTCTAGCAATTTCATCTTCTCTTTCCCACTTAGCATGTAATTCAGCTAATAGTCTATCATTTTCATCAATTCTTACTTGTATGGCATTAGTAGCTGCAAAGGGATTCTCATTAGTTTCAGGTTTAGCAGCCATTTTATTAATCAATGAAGATTGAGCTTCAGATAGAGAAGATATATTTCTTTCAGCATTAGAGAGTTTCAATTGTGAACTAGGAATTTCCCTATTTAGACTCTCAAGTTGATGGCTAATGTTCTTCAAAATGATAGATTGTTCTTCCATAGTTTTAGTAAATAACTTATTTTGCTCATATTGCATTTGCATGAAGTTTTTAGTGGCTCTTTGAACTTCTAAAATTCTTCCTTCACTAGGTAATTCAGATTTACCATTATAGCCATAAGTAGTATTAGGAGGGTAAGGCTTATAATTATTGTTACCAAAATTGTTCCTATAAGCATTATTACCATAAGCATTGTTGCCAAAGTTGTTATTTCTTATGAAGTTCACATCAACCTGCTCTTCTTGAGCAACCAAAGAGGCTAAAGGAACATTATTTGGATCAATATGGGCTTTCCCATTAACAAGCATAGACATAATAATATCAATCTTATCACTCAAGGAAGAGGTTTCCTCAACAAAATTTACCTTCTTACCTTGTGGAGCTCTCTCGCTATGCCATTCAGAATAATTAACCATCATATTGTCCAAAAGTTTTGTTGCAGCACCCAAAGTGATGGTCATAAAGGTACCTCCAGCAACTGAATCCAATAGGTTCCTTGAAGAATAGTTCAATCCTGCATAAAAAGTTTGGATGATCATCCAAGCAGTCAGTCCATGAGTGGGACAATTCTTTACCAAAGATTTCATTCTTTCCCAAGCTTGAGCAACATGCTCATTTCAAGTTGTTTAAACTTTATTATTTCACTTCTCATGGATATAATCTTAGCAGGAGGATAGTATTTTCCAATAAAAGCATCTTTGCATTTTGTCCAAGAATCAATACTATTCCTAGTTAAGGAATTCAACCATTCTTTAGCTTTTCCTCTCAAAGAGAAAGGAAATAATTTCAGCTTAATAATATCACCATCTATATCCCTATGCTTTTTCATCTCACAAAGTTCAACAAAGTTATTTAGATGGGAAGCAGCATCTTCATTACCAATACCAGAAAATTTCTCTCTCATAACAAGATTGAGTAAAGCAGGTTTTATCTCAAAGAAAGTATTTTCAGCCACAGGTGGAGCAATAGGAGTGCTCATAAAATCATTGTTGTTGGTTCTAGTGAAGTCACACAACTTAGTGTTTTCAAGAGCAGTCATTTTTTTGGGTTTTCAAATAAGAAAGCAAAACAAGTAAAACTAATTTTTTTGTGTTTTTTGAAGAACAAAACAAGCAAACAAAACAAAAAGAAACTAAGCAAAACAAAAACAACAAAGTAAAGAGATTGGTTATGAGGGACTCCCCTTGTGAAGATGTCCTTGACTCCCTGGCAATGGCGCCAGAACAATGCTTGATGGCTCAATGCACGGCGCCTAGAAAAATGCTTGATGGCAGTGTTGATGTAGAGCTCGTTGGGAACCCCAAGAGGAAGGTATGACGAGCACAGCAGCAAGTTTCCCTCAGTTATGAAACCAAGGTTTAATCGAACCAGTAGGAGCAAGGAAACACCCCAAAGGTGTTACTAGCTGAGCTTTGGCAGGGCGCACTACCCGTGCTAGGAGCAACGTGGAGACCTGCACAACACAACCGCAGAACTTTGTCCCCAACTTACGATGAGGTTGTCAATCTCACCGTGTTTTGCGGAAAACAAAGGATTAAACGTATCGAATGGAAAGAAGTAAAAGTTTGCAGAAAGTAAACACAAAGCATTAAAAGATTGTATGTAAAGAAAAAGGACCATGATCCATAGTTTACTAGAGGTGGCTCTCCTTAAGATAGATAACATGCTGGGTGAACAAATTACAGCGGGGCAATTGACAAACACCGAGAAAGCAATACATGCATATACTAATCATCTTGACTCCTCTGAGACTTGATTGGGCATTACAACATAATACATAGACCGCCATCCAACTGCATCTATGACTAATAATCCACCTTCAAGTTATCATCCGAACCCCCTCCAGTATTAAGTTGCAAGCAACAGATTATTGCTTTACGAACTGCGTGTAAAGTAAACAATATGATTGTTCTATGAACAAAGGATTGTTGTTTTCTCCCTAGTAGCAACAACACATCTAGTACCTTAGAGATTTCTGTCAGTTCCCCAGATTACCAGAGGCATGAACCCACTATCAAGCATAAATACTAACTCTTGGAGTTGGTAGCATCTACTTGGCCAAGATAGCTACGAACAACGGAAAGCATGCAAGATCTCACATAACAAAGACATGATAGAATCAATAATCAATCTGAAATAGCATCTCAATATCCATCGGATCCCCACAAACACAACATGTATGAATTACAAATAGATGATCTTGATCATGAACGAAGCTCACAAGATCTAAACATGAAAGTACAAAGGAGGAGAAACCAGCCATCTAGCTACTACATGGATCCGTAGTCCAAGGATGAACTACTCACGCATCACACCGGAGGCTTGCATGGTGATGAAGAAGGCCTCCAGGGTGAATTCCCCTCTCCGGCAGGGTGCCGGGAAGAGCTTCAGATCCCTCCCGATCTAGGGATGGAGATGACGGTGGCTACAGACTCTTTCGTGGAATTTTGATCGGGTACTTAGGTTTTTCGTCCCGACGGCAACTTATAGGCGGAAGGAGAGGCCGAGGGGGTGCCGGGAGCGGCCACACCACCCCCTGGTGTGGGCCAGGCCTAGCCGCGCGGCCAGGTGGTGTGGTGGCTCCCTAGACCTTCTCCGTCTCGTATTCTGGCACTTGATCACTTCCAGAAAATAGGGACTTTGGCTTTTGTCCCGTCCAATTCCGAGAATATTCATTTTCTGAATTTCCTAGAACCAAAAACAGCAGAAAACAGGCAGCTAGCACTGTGGCTCTTGTTAATAGGTTAGTCCAAGAAATCATATGAAAAGTACTCCAAAGTTGGAACAAAACACAAGAAAGTGGATAAAACCAAGCATGGAACATCAAAAATTATAGATACATTTTCAATGTATCAAGCATCTTGTGAGTATCAAGGAGACGCTGAAACTCAGCGCTCTGGCGGTTGGTGGTCACCTAAAAAGAGTACAAAAAGATAGCTTATTCTTGTGCATGTTCGAAGTGTACAAAATCCGGGCCAAGTGGAACTTAACCCGGCTCTAGGTGTGTGCATATTCGAAGTGTACAAAATCCGGGCCAAGTGGAACTTAACCCGGCTCTAGGTGTGTGCATATTCAAAGTGTACAAAATCCAGGCCAACTGGAACTTAACCCGGCTCTAGGTGTGTGCATATTCGAAGTGTACAAAATCCGGGCCAAGTGGAACTTAACCTGGCTCTAGGTGTGTGCATATTCGAAGTGTACAAGATCCGGGCCAAGTGGAACTTAACCCGGGTCTAGGTGTGTGCATATTCGAAGTGTACAAAATCTGGGCCAAGTGGAACTTAACCCGGCTCTAGGTGTGTGCATATTCCAAGTGTACAAAATCCGGGCCAAGTGGAACTTAACCCGGCTCTAGGTGTGTGCATATTCGAAGTGTACAACAGCCGGGCCAAGTGGAACTTAACCTGGCTCTAGGTGTGTGCATATTCGAAGTGTACAAGATCCGGGCCAAGTGGAACTTAACCCGGCTCTAGGTGTGTGCATATTCGAAGTGTACAAGATCCGGGCCAAGTGGAACTTAACCCGACTCTAGGTGTGTGCATATTCGAAGTTATTAAGGAGCTATGTTAATTCTCTAAGGAGCATCCGTCCGAGTAACAAGTTACTCCCCCTGGAGGCTCAGGGACTAGTGGTTATATCACTAATGTCTACTGCATGTTAAGGGAAAAACGAAGTGAGATACCTCCATCATCCGGCCTACAAGATTAATTGCCTTGGTGGCAGTATTCATCTGCGCAGAAAATTCGGCGGGACCGAACTTCTCCGGGAGATCGTCGTTGTAGACGAACTCCGCCTTGTTCCAGTTATTTACAAACTCGATCAAGGTCGGAGGGTATCATTCTCCGCTAAGCATATGGGGCACCACTAAACCCTTGGCATGCGCTTCCCTCCTCTCAACTTGGGCAATGGCGGGGCTAGTGTGCAAAACAAGTTGCGCATCAGCTAGCTCGGCAGGGGTGTCCTTCGGTGGTGGGGTCTTCTTTGAAAGCATGGACGCGAGAGTGCACTGTCCAGCCTCGACGGACGTTGCCTTGGTGGCATTAGGAGCCTTCTTGCCTTTGGGTTGCTACTATGAGGTGGAAGTTGCTGCAGCAGATTTACCCTTAGGAGCTGCCTTGGTGCTTCCCTTAGTGCTGCTGGGGTCTTCTCGCCGAGCCTTGGAAGACTCGGACGAGGCGGAGGGGCTTGGTGCCTTTGCTGCTGGTGCGGGAGCCGAAGATGGTGCTGGTGCTGATTTTCGTTTCGGTGGGGGTACTGTGGGTTTCTCGGACAAAGAAGTTCGCGGCGGAGCCGAAGTGGTGGTTGCTGCTACCTCGGCAGATCCAGTCTCCCCCGCTCCGGGGTTGCCCTCCTCTTGACGAGGTGGCTGGAACCCGGAGCAGCCGCTGAACCCTCCTGAATGGGGCTCAACGGGCGTGAATCGTTGCCACGAGGGGGAGAAGGGCTGTGTCGGAGCGACAAGGCAATGCGGGATCCACTCTGTGTGACCTCCGCCGTGGCCCTGCCAAATCAAATAATGTATGATGAGAAACTATGATAAAAGAAGAACAAGTAAATAGCAAAGGGAGAAGAGGCTTACTCATCCGAGGTTAGGGGCTCTTTGGGCTTCCGAGCCCTCCGAGCTGTGTCCTTGGTTGCAGGCTTGGTGGAAGTTTTGTCCCCAGACTTCTTCCGCCTTTTAGCCGGCTGAAAAGGTTCGGAGGAGGATGCAGAGGCAGCTCCCCTTTTCTTCTTCGACGCGACCGGCACAGGCTCACCCACGGCAAGGGCAGGGTCTTCATGGATCTGCCCACCGGGGTTAGCTGATGCCGGAAAAGCATAAGAAAGGGGGACAGCGTCAAGTGCTTCCATCACCTCAACATCCAAATCATCTTCATCGTCGGGCCAATCTCTAATGGAAGAGAGTTTACCGGTAGGTCGCTTGGTCGCATCCGCCATCGGAAGAAACATCTCCTGATCCGGTTCCTCCTCATCCGAGGTGGCCCGGTCAAGCGCACATTTGAGGGAAGGCTCGGTGCCATCCTCGATGGTTTGCTGAAGAAACATCTAAGGAAAAGAAAAGACAACAGGATTAAAACCTACAACAAAAGACCGACATATGATTTAATTCGGAAAGAGTTTGGGGCACGAGCCTTACCGCAGGAGGAAGCCTATCTCGGCAAAAGTGTTCAATTCCCCACATCCACTCAGAGGAGAAGTCCTTGTGGGTGGTGAAGAGGGCCTTGACCCGGCGGTAGATCTCTGTGTTGCTTAACTCGAAAGACGAGGTCTGGATGGGGTCGCGGCCCCAGCTCATATGACAGAGCTTATGTGTGCACTTCTGGAGGGGGGAGATCCGGTTGCGGACAAATGTGATCATGGCATCCTCATTGCACAACCCGAGATCCTTCAGCTCCTTGAACCTCTTGTTAACCTGGTTCGCCAGGACGGTGGGCTTCTTGGGGATAGCGTCCCACAAATCCGGGTTAGGAGGACCCAGAGTATAGGGGCGCAGCCGGATTAGATCTTCGGTGGTGTTGTTCCGGACATAGAAGAAAGTTCAGGCCCATCCATTGCAGGAGTGAAGCCACGTGACTCGGGGGAAAATGGACCGCTTTCGGGGAGAGATTGACGCAGCGCCGAACTGCGTGAGCTGTTCTTCCTCCGGATCTAGCCCTACGTTCGGAATCACATTCCGGCGAAGGCCAAAGAACCGGATCCAGAGCTCCTTTGTGGGCCATAGTCCGGCATCGCCTTCGATCGTAGAGGCGAAGGCGGAGAGAGATGTGATGGCATTAGCCAGAATGTGGTGCGGCTGAAGCTCGTATGTGTTTAGCTAGTCGTGGACAAAGTCACTGACTGAGAGACCAAATCCGCGTTGGAAATGGGAAAGGAACACAACATACTCACCCGGATTGGGTGAGGGGGCAAGTTCGGTGGAAGCCAGGCGTGCGGCGACGCCCTCCGGGATGCGCCTGGTGCGGTAGAGCCAATCCAGCTCATCCTGGCAGACCCAGGATCCGGCCCACGCGCCGCGGTCGGCATTCGCCGCATCTTCTTCCATCTCCTACTCGGCGACGGTGAGTTCCTCCTCAGTCATCTCAAGGTCGCTCTCCTCACTTGCGCTAGTGGCGGAGGGAGGCAACGGCCTGGACTAGCAGGGACCCGTGGTGGAGAGGATGAGCAGAGGTGGCGGCGGCGCTGGAGCGCGTGGAAGCAGTACGACGGCGGTGCTGTTGCTCAGACGCGGTGGCGGCGGCGCTGTCGATGGAGAAGATGAGGAAAGAGCGGAGGCGGAGGGGCGCAGAGGGGGGAAATGACCCAAGGGGCGCGCCCCTCCCCTATTTAACCACTCCCTTAAGGGGGTAGTGGGATCGCGTTTTGCGGGCAGGCCACACCGTGTGGCCGTGTACGATCCGGATTAACCAATCAGCGACGAGCCACAGGAAGGGCCACGGGGCATAGCGGATCGTTCGACGCGACGTTGTGATACAGTTAACGAGGAGGCAGGCATGACGTGACGTCTGCCACAGTAACTTCTGACAATAACGACGGCGGTTACTGTAGCAGGCCCTTAAAATGAGGCAACGTAATGATTAGCCTCCACGTGGGGAAGCATACGAGAGAAGGAAGAATGACCCGGATGAGTACGAGGTAACCCGTCCAGCAAGTAAAAACTTGGAATGTGCCAAGGGAAAATAAACCTATGGAATCCGGATTATGAGGTAACTCGGAGAAGGAGCAAGAGGGCTCAGTAAAATTGAACCTGCTGTCGCCATAGCGGCTAAGGCAGCTAAGACCGCACCATCTTCGGGGACTAATGTTGGGGGGATACCCCCGGGTAGGGTCACGCCGGGGTATAAAGGCCTAGTTAGCCGGGGTACGGCAAGGTCAAAGCAAGTGTTGGCCGAGTCACCTCAAGGCAGGCCGAATCACGGAGTAACCCGGACCAGGGGATGTCCACCTAAGTGGGTCTCAACCGACTTAAGCCGTGAGTCGGTAAGGTATATCTAACTTGTATGCAGGAACAGGTGTGGCCAGATCAACTATGTGGGATCCGGGTCATATCAAGCTTGTAAGAGAAGGAAGGTATCTCGCTGGTCAAAGGTGACCACCGTGCGCAGAGCGTGAGCGAAGTGGACAGAGGCAAGACCACCGAGGTGTGACCGACAATGGTGACAAAGCCTATGTCGGATGACGTAGGCGCCGTAGAGGCTCACGTAGCCTCTGCATGGATGACGCGGGATTAAAGTGATCCAGTCGGCTTACTATTTTGGGAAGAGGCATATTCCACTCCACGTATGCCCTAAGTGGAGACCTAGCCGCTCCTATATAAGTGGGGCTAGGGCCTCTGTAGAAGGGGTTGATCTCTAGTGGGAAGCAATTTACTAGTATGTTCCTGAGGGCTAGCTAGTAGTGAGACTAAGAGAGTCCTTCTTCCTCCTCTCCCCAATACAGCTCAAGGAGCACTTGTAATCTGAGAAGGTGAATCAAATACAAAGATACCGTGTGTGGAATCACCACACTATCCCTCCCTGGATTCCCCTAGTGCATTTAGTCCCCACCTTTAGCCTATCCATGGCATCTGCCGTGACACCACCACGACAAATGGATAGGAATGATTTTTGAATCTGGATCCTCTGAAATCCTTCTAAATGGGGTGCCTGGGAAAACATTCTATTGCAAGAGAGGTGTGAGACAAGGAGACCCCCTTTCACCACTACTTTTTGTTCTTGCTGCTGACCTTCTACAATCTGTCTTGAATAAGGCCATGCACATGAATCTTCTAACGCCCCTCCCCCAATGGATGGACCTCCCAACAGTGATTTCCCTGTAATTCAATATGCTGATGATACATTGGTGGTACTTAAGGCATATGCTACTCAATTATTGTGCTTGAAAGATCTTCTTCAAACATTTGCAAACTCCACTGGTCTCAAAGTCAACTACTTGAAGTCTAGCATGATGCCAATAAACTTATGTAATGATAGATTGATGCATTTTGCTCAGATAATCAATTGTCAAACTGGCAGCCTCCCTTTCACCTACCTTGGATTGCCACTAAGAATTTCAAAACCATCCATGGAACACTTTTTGCCTATTGTTCAAAGAGTTGAAAGACGATTATGTGGTATAGCTGATTTCTTGAACTATGGAGGAAAACTGCAACTGGTAAAATCTGTACTGTCCTCGCTCCCTCTATTTTTCATGAGCTGTTTGGAGGTACCAATTGCAATCAAGGATCAAATTATAAAATACATGAGACATTGTCTTTGGAGAAAAAAGACTGAAGATGTTCAAGCAAAAGGACAGACTGAATACAAGGAATCTTTTGAAAAGAAAGCAGTTGATCCTGCCTGACTACAACTGTGTAACTTCCAATTGTTACTTAGAAGAATCAGTTAACCATCTATTCTGGGAATATTCTTTTGCAAACAAATTCTAGGACCATATTTGCAGTAACAAAACTGCAAACTTATCAGGATTGGAAGCTATTTCAGACATCAAATAAAAGTTACACCTGCCATTTGCAATGGAAATCATTGTCATGGCTACCTGGGGTATTTGGATATGCAGAAATGAGAAGATATTTAATGACAAAAGACCCACACTTGAAAGATGGAAAGAAATCTTCTAGCAAGAGATGAGATGGTTACAGTTCAGAATCAAAAGAAAATACAAGGAGAAATTCAAAACCTGGCTGAATCAACAATTAGATCAGAGATAGAGTAGATTTTACCCACTTTAGAGGTGGCTTTATCTTCTTGTTTTGATCTGCCTTAGCTCAATAGACTATCTGTATTTTATCTTTGTAACATACTCAAACCTTATAATAAAAAAAATTTGCAGTGGGGATTCTCCCTACTGTTTCACCAAAAAAAAGAAGTGGTTTCTGAAAACAACACACATGCAATGACACTAGTGGATCAGTGTGGTTTATGAAAAGAACACACATTCAATGACACTGGTGGATCCATGTGGTTTATGAAAAGAACACACATGCAATGAACTCTAGTTGTGGTTTATGAAAAGAACACACATTCAATGACACTGGTGGATCCATGTGGTTGATGAAAAGAACATACATGCAATGACACTGGTGGATCCCATGTTGTTTATGAAAAGATCACACATGCAATGACACTAGTTGTGGTTTATGAAAAGAACACATATGCAATGAACTCTACTTGTGGTTTATGAAAAGAGCACACATGCAATGACTCTAGTTGTGGTTAATGAAAAGAACACACATGCAATGACACTGGTGGATCCATGTGGTTTATGAAAAGAACACACATGCAATGAACTCTGGTTGTGGTTTATGAAAAGAACACACATGCAATGACACTGGTGGATCCATGTGGTGTTTGAAAAGAACACACATGGAATGAACTCTAGTTGTGTTTAATGAAAATAACGCACATGCAATGACTCTAGTGGTGGTTTATGAAAAGAACACACATGCAATGACACTGGTGGATCCATGTGGTTTATGAAAAGAACACACATGCAATGACACTAGTCGATCCATGTGGTTTATAAAAAGAACACACATCCAATGAACCCAGTGGATCCATGTGGTTTATGAAAATAACACACATGCAAAGAACTCTAGTGGATCCATCTGGTTTATGAAAATAACACACATGCAAAGAACTCTAGTGGATCCATGTTGTTTATGAAAAGAACACACATGCAATGAACTCTAGTGGATCCATGTGGTTTATGAAAAGAATACACATGCAATGACTCTAGTGGTGGTTTATGAAACGAACACACACGCAATGACATCAGTGGATCAGTGTGGTTTATGAAAATAACACGCATGCAATGACTCTAGATGTGGTTTATGAAAACAACACACATGCAATGACACTGGTGGATCAGTGTGGTTTATGAAAAGAACACACATTCAATGCCATTGGTGGATCCATGTGGTTTTTTAAAAGAGCACACATGCAATGACATTGGTGGATCCCATGTGGTTTATGAAAAGAGCACACATGCAATGAGTCTAGTTGTCGTTTATGAAAACAACACACATTCAATGACACTTGTGGATCCTGTTTAGTTTATGAAAAGAGCACACATGCAATTACTCTAGTTATGGTTTATGAAAAGAACACACATGCAATGCCACTTCTGGATCCATGTGGTTTATGAAAAGAACACACATGCAATGAACTCTAGTTGTGGTTTATGAAAAGAACACACATGCAATCATACTGGTGGATCCATGTGGTTTATGAAAATAACCAACATTCAATGACACTAGTGGATCCATGTGGTTTATGAAAAGAACACACATTCAATGAACTCTAGTTGTGTTTTATGAAAAGAACACACATGCAATGACACTGGTAGATCCATGTGGTTTATGAAAAGAACACACGTTCAATGACACTGGTGGATCCATTTGGTTTATGAAAAGAACACACATGCAATGACACTGGTGGATCCATGTGGTTTATGAAAAGAACACTCATGCAATGACTCTAGTTGTGT
This sequence comes from Avena eriantha, assembly GCA_910589775.1. Classification (NCBI taxonomy): domain Eukaryota; kingdom Viridiplantae; phylum Streptophyta; class Magnoliopsida; order Poales; family Poaceae; genus Avena; species Avena eriantha. The sequence continues at coordinate 34,982 of CAJUXJ010000258.1, forward strand.
CTATGAAAAGAACACACATGCCATGACACAGGTGGATCCATCTGGTTTATGAAAAGAACACACATGCAATAACACTTGTGGATCCATGTGGTTTGTGAAAAGAACCAACATTCAATGACACTAGTGGATCCATGTGGTTTATGAAAAGAAAACACATTCAATGAACTCTAGTTGTGTTTTATGAAAAGAACACACATTCAATAACCTCTAGTGGACCCATGTGGTTTAGGAGAAGAACACACGTTCAATGACACTGGTGGATCCATTTGGTTTATGAAAATAACACACATGCAGTGACACTAGTGGATCCATGTGGTTTATGAAAAGAACACACATGCAATGACTCTAGTGGTGGTTTAGAAGAAGAACATACATGCAATGACTCTAGTGGATCCATATGTGGTTTAGAAAAAGAACACACATTCAATGACACTAGTGGATCCATGTGGTTTATGAAAAGAACACACATGCAATGAACTCTAGTGGATCCATGTGGTTTATGAAATGAACTCAAATGCAATGAACTCTTGTGGAGTGGTTTATGAAAAGAACACACATATAATGAAGTCTAGTAGTGGTTTATGAAAAGAACACACATGCAATGACACCGGTGGATCCATGTGGTTTATGAAAATAACCAACATTCAATGACACTGGTGGATCCATGTGGTTTATGAAAATAACAAACATGCAAAGAACTCTAGTGGATCCATTTGGTTTATGAAAATAACACACATGCAAAGAACTCTAGTGGATCCATGTTGTTTATGAAAAGAACACGCATGTAATGAACTCTAGTGGATCCATGTGGTTTATGAAAAGAATACACATGCAATGACTCTAGTGGTGGTTTATGAAAAGAACACACATGCAATGAGATTAGTGGATCAGTGTGGTTTATGAAAATAACACGCATGCAATGACTCTAGATGTGGTTTATGAAAAGAACCACATGCAATGACACTGGTGGATCAGTGTGGTTTATGAAAAGAACACACATTCAATGACATTGGTGGATCCACGTGGTTTATGAAAAGAGCACACATGCAATGAAATTGGTGGATCCCATGTGGTTTATGAAAAGAGCACAGGTGCAATGACTCTAGTTGTGGTTTATGGAAAGAACACACATTCAATGACAGTGGTGGATCCTGTTTGGTTTTTGAAAAGAGCAGACATGCAATTACTCTAGTTGTGGTTTATGAAAATAACACACATGCAATGCCACTTGTGGATCCACGTGTTTTATGAAAAGAACACACATGCAATGAACTCTAGTTATGGTTTATGAATAGAACACACATGCAATCACACTGGTGGATCCATGTGGTTTATGAAAATAACCAACATTCAATGACACTAGTGGATCCATGTGGTTTATGAAAAGAACACACATTCAATGAACTCTAGATGTGTTTATGAAAACAACACACATTCAATGACAGTGGTGGATCCATGTGGTTTATGAAAAGAACACACGTTCAATGACACTAGTGGATCCATTTGGTTTATGAAAAGAACACACATGCAATGACTCTAGTTGTGTTTTATGAAAAGAACACACATGCAATGACACCGGTGGATCCATCTGGTTTATGAAAAGAACACACATGCAATAACACTTATGGATCCATGTGGTTTATGAAAAGAACACACATGTAATGAACTCTAGTGGACCCATGTGGTTTATGAAAAGAACATACATGTAATGAACTCTAGTGGACCCATGTGGTTTAAGAGAAGAACACAAATGCAATAAACTCTAGTGGATCCATGTGGTTTATGAAAAGAACACACATGCAATGAAGTCTAGTAGTGGTTTATGAAAAGGACACACATGCATTGAACTCCAGTGGATCCATGTGGTTTATGAAAATAACAAACATGCAAAGAACTCTGGTGGATCAATGTGGTTTATGAAAAGAGCACAAATGCAACGACTCTAGATGTGGTTCATGAAAACAACACACATGCAATGACACTGGTGGATCAGTGTGGTTTATGAAAAGAACACACATTCAATGACACTGGTTCATCCATGTGGTTTATGAAAAGAACACACGTGCAATGACACTGGTGGAGATCATGTGGTTTATGAAAAGAGCACACATGCAATGACACTGGTCGATCCCGTGTGGTTTATGAAAAGAGCACACATGCAATGACTCTAGTTGTGGTTTATGAAAAGAACACACATGCAATGACACTGGTGGATCCATGTGGTTTATGAAAAGAACACACATGCAATGAACTCTAGTTGTGGTTTATGAAAAGAACACACATGCAATGACACTGGTGGATCCATGTGCATTATGAAAATAACCAACATTCAATGACACTAGTGGATCCATGCGGTTTATGAAAAGAACATATATGCAATGAATTCTAGTTGTGTTTTATGAAAATAACACACATTCAATGACACTGGTGGATCCCATGTGGTTTATGAAAAGAACACACGTTCAATGACACTGGTGGAACCTTGTGGTTGATGAATATAACACACATGCAATGACACTGGTGGATCCATGTGGATTATGAAAAGAACACACATGCAATGACTGTATTTGTGTTTTATGAAAAGAACACACATGCAATGACACCGGTGGATCCATGTGGTTTATGAAAAGAACACATGCAATGACACTTGTGGATCCATGTCGTTTACGAAAAGAACACACATGCAATGAACTCTAGTGGTGGTTTAGGAGAAGAACATACATGCAATGACTCTAGTGGATCCATATGTGGTTTAGAAAAAGAACACACATTCAATGACACTAGTGGATCCATGTGGTTTGTGAAAAGAACACACATGCAATCAACTCTAGTGGATCCATGTGGTTTATGAAATGAACACAAATGCAATGAACTCTAGTGGATCCATGTGGTTTATGAAAATAACACACATGAAATGACACTAGTGTATCCATGTGGTTTATGAAAAGAACATACATGCAATGACTCTAGCTATGGTTTATGAAAAGAACACACATGCAATGACACTGAAGGATCCATGTGGTTTATGAAAAGAACACAAATGCAATGACTCTAGCTGTGGTTTATGAAAAGAACACAAATGCAATGAACTCTAGTGGATCCATGTGGTTTATGAAAAGAACACACATGCAATGACTCTACTGGTGGTTTATGAAACAAACACACATGCAATGACTCTAGTGGTGGTTTATGAAAAGCACATACATGCAATGACACTGGTGGATCCATGTGGTTTATGAAAACAACACACATGCAATGAAACTGGTGGATCCATGTGGTTTATGAAAAGAACACACATGCAATGAACTCTAGTGGATCCATCTGGTTTATGAAAATAGCACACATGACATGAACTCTAGTTGATCCATTTGGTTTAGGAGAAGAACACACATGCAATGACACTAGTGGATCCATGTGGTTTATGAAAAGAACAAACATGCAATGAACTCTAGTGAACCCATGTGGTTTATGAAAAGAACACACATGCAATGAACTCTAGTGGATCCATGTGGTTTATGAAAAGAACACACATGCAACGACTCTAGATGTGGTTTATGAAAACAACACACATGAAGTGACACTGGTGGATCAGTGTGGTTTATGGAAAGAACACACATTCAATGACACCGGTGGATCCATGTGGTTTATGAAAAGAACACACATGCAATGACACTGGTGGATCCCATGTGGTTTATGAAAAGAGTACACATGCAATGACTCTAGTTGTGGTTTCTGAAAAGAACACACATGCAATGACACTAGTGGATCCATGTGGTTATGAAAACAACACAATGCAATGAACTCTAGTTGTGGTTTATGAAAATAACACACATGCAATGACACTGGTGGATCCATGTGGTTTATGAAAATAACCAACATTCAATGACACTGGTGGATCCATGTGGTTTATGAAAAGAACACACATACAATGACTCTAGTGGTGGTTTATGAAAAGAACACACATGCAATGACTCTAGTGGTGGTTCAGGAGAAGAACACACATGCAATGACTCTAGTGGATCCATATGTGGTTTAGAACACACATTCAATGACACTGGTGGATCCATGTGGTTTATGAAAAGAACACACATGCAATGAACTCTAGTGGATCCATGTGGTTTATGAAAATAGCACACATGCAATGAACTCTAGTGGATCCATTTAGTTTAGGAGAAGAACACACATGCAATGACACTAGTGGATCCATGTGGATTATGAAAAGAACACACATGCAATGAACTCTAGTGGATCCATGTGGTTTATGAAAAGAACACACATGCAAAGAACTCTAGTGGATCCATGTGGTTTATGAAAACAACACACATGCAATGACTCTAGATGTGGTTTATGAAAACAACACACATGCAATGACACTGGTGGATCAGTGTGGTTTATGAAAAGAACACAAATTCAATGATACTGGTGGATCTATGTGGTTTATGAAAAGAGCACACATGCAATGACTCTAGTTGTGGTTTATGAAAAGAACACACATGCAATGACACTACAGGATCCATGTGGTTATGAAAACAACACACATGCAATGAACTCTAGTTGTGGTTTATGAAAAGAACACACATGCAATGACACTGGTGGATCCATGTGGTTTATGAAAATAACTAACATTCAATGACACTGGTGGATCCATGTGGCTTATGAAAAGAATACACATGCAATGACTCTAGTGGTGGTTTATGAAAAGAACACACATGCAATGACTCTAGTGGTGGTTTAGGAGAAGAACACACATGCAATGACTCTAGTGGATCCATATGTGGTTGAGAAAAAGAACACACATTCAATGACACTGGTGGATCCATGTGGTTTATGAAAAGAACACACATGCAATGAACTCTAGTGGATCCATGTGGTTTACGAAATGAACACAAATGCAATGAACTCTAGTGGATCCATGTGGTTTATGAAAAGAACACACATGAAATGACACTAGTGTGTCCATGTGGTTTATGAGAAGAACAGACATGCAATGACTCTAGCTGTGGTTTATGAAAAGAACACACATGCAATGACACTGATGGATCCATGTGGTTTATGAAAAGAACACAAATGCAATGACTCTAACCGTGGTTTATGAAAAGAACACAAATGCAATGAACTCTAGTGGATCCATGTGGTTTATGAGAAGGAGACACATGCAATGACTCTACTGGTGGTTTATGAAACGAACACACATGCAATGACTCTAGTGGTGGTTTATGAAAAGAACATACATGCAATGACACTGGTGGATCCATGTGGTTTATGAAAAGAACACACATCCAATGACACTGGTGGATCCATGTGGTTTATGAAAAGAACACGCATGCAATGAACTCTAGTGGATCCATGTGGTTTATGAAAATAGCACCCATGCAATGAACTCTAGTGGATCCATTTGGTTTTGCAGAAGAACACACATCCAATGACACTAGTGGATCCATGTGGTTTATGAAAAGAACACACATGCAATGAACTCTAC
>CAJUXJ010000260.1:0-15912 GCA_910589775.1 Avena eriantha
AGTCATTGCATGAGTGTTCCTTTCCTAAACCACATGGATCCACCAGAGTCATTGCATGTGTGTTCCTTTGCTAAAGCACATGGATCCACCAGAGTCATTGCATGTGTGTTTCCTTTCCTAATCCTCATGGATCCACTTGTGTCATTGCATGTGTGTTAGTTTCCTAAACCACCACTAGAGTCATCGCATGTGTGTTCCTTTCCTAAACCACATTTATCCACCAGAGTCATTGCATGTGTGTTATTTTCCTAAACCACCAGCAGAGTCATTGCATGTGTTTTCCTTTCCTAAACCACATGGATCCACCAGAGTCATTGCATGTGTGTTATTTTCCTAAACCACCACCAGAGTCATTGCATGTGTCTTCTTTTCCCTAAACGACATGGATCCACCAGAGTCATTGCATTGTGTTATTTTCCTAAACCACCACCAGAGTCATTGCATATGTGTTCATTTCATAAACCACATGGATCCACCAGAGTCATTGCATGTGTGTTCCTTTCCTAAACCACCACTAGATTCATTGCCTGTGTGTTCCTTTCCTAAACACATTAATCCACCAGAGTCATTGCATATGTGTTCTTTCCTAAACCCACCAGAGTCATTGCATGTGTGTTATTTTCCTAAACCACCACCAGAGTCATTGCATGTGTCTTCTTTTCCTAAACCACATGGATCCACCAGAGTCATTGCATGTGTGTTATTTTCCAAAACTACCCCAGAATCATTGTATATGTGTTCCTTTCATAAACCACATGCATCCACCAGAGTCATTGCATGTGTGTTCCTTTCCTAAACCACATGATCCACCAGAGTCGTTGCATGTGTGTTTTTCCTAACCACCACTAGAGTCATTGCTTGTGTGTTCCTTTCCTAAACCACATGGATCCACTAGAGTCATTGCATGTGTGTTATTTTCCTAAACCACCACCAGAGTCATTGCATGTGTCTTCTTTTCCTAAACCACATGGATCCACCAGAGTCATTGCATGTGTGTTCTTTTCCAAAACCACCACCAGAGTCATTGCATGTTTTTTCCTTTCCTAAACCACCACTAGATTCATGCATGTGTGTTCCTTTCCTAAACCACATGGATCCACCAGAGTCATTGCATGTGGTGTTCCTTTCCTAAACCACCACTAGATTCATTGCATGTGTGTTCCTTCCTAAACCACATTGATCCACCAGAGTCATTGCATGTGTGTTCTTTTCAAAACCACCACCAGAGTCATTGCATGTGTGTTCCTTCCTAAAGCACATGGATCCACCAGAGTCATTGCATGTGTGTGTCCTTTCCTAATCCTCATGGATCCACTTGTGTCATTGCATGTGTGTTAGTTTCCTAAACCACCACTAGAGTCATCGCATGTGTGTCCTTTCCTAAACCACATTTATCCACCAGAGTCATTGCATGTGTGTTATTTTCCTAAACCACCAGCAGAGTCATTGCAGGTGTTTTCCTTTCTAAACCACATGGATCCACCAAGTCATTGCATGTGTGTTATTTTCCTAACCACCACCAGAGTCATTGCATGTGTCTTCTTTTCCTAAACGACATGGATCCACCAGAGTCATTGCATGTGTGTTATTTTCCTAAACCACCACCAGAGTCATTGCATATGTGTTCATTTCATAAACCACATGGATCCACCAGAGTCATTGCATGTGTGTTCCTTTCCTAAACCACCACTAGATTCATTGCCTGTGTGTTCCTTTCCTAAACCACATTAATCCACCAGAGTCATTGCATATGTGTTCTTTTCCTAAACCCCACCAGAGTCATTGCATGTGTGTTATTTCCTAAACACACCACCAGAGTCATTGCATGTGTCTTCTTTTCCTAAACCACATGGATCACCAGAGTCGCATGTGTGTTATTTTCCAACCACCACCAGAATCATTGTATATGTGTTCCTTTTCATAACCACATGCTCCACCAGAGTCATTGCATGTGTGTTCCTTTCCTAAACCACATGGATCCACCAAGTCGTTGCATGTGTGTTATTTTCCTAAAACCACCACTAGAGTCATTGCTTGTGTGTTCCTTTCCTAAACCACATGGATCCACTAGAGTCATTGCATGTGTGTTATTTTCCTAAACCACCACCAGAGTCATTGCATGTGTCTTCTTTTCCTAAACCACATGGATCCACCAGAGTCATTGCATGTGTGTTCTTTTCCAAAACCACCACCAGAGTCATTGCATGTGTTTTCCTTTCCTAAACCACCACTAGATTCATTGCATGTGTGTTCCTTTCCTAAACCACATGGATCCACCAGAGTCATTGCATGTGTGTTCCTTTCCTAAACCACCACTAGATTCATTGCATGTGTGTTCCTTTCCTAAACCACATTGATCCACCAGAGTCATTGCATGTGTGTTCTTTTCAAAACCACCACCAGAGTCATGCATGTGTGTTCCTTTCCTAAAGCCACATGGATCCACCAGAGTCATTGCATGTGTGTTCCTTTCTAATCCTCATGGATCCACTTGTGTCATTGCAGTGTGTTAGTTTCCTAAACCACCACTAGAGTCATCGCATGTGTGTGTCCTTTCCTAAACCCACATTTATCCACCAGAGTCATTGCATGTGTTTATTTTCCTAAACCACCAGCAGAGTCATTGCATGTGTTTTTTCCTTTCCTAAACCACATGGATCCACCAGAGTCATTGCATGTTGTTATTTTCCTAAACCACCACCAGATTCATTGCATGTGTCTTCTTTTCCTAAACGACATGGATCCACCAAGTCATTGCATGTGTGTTATTTTCCTAAACCACCACCAGAGTCATTGCATATGTGTTCATTTCATAAACCACATGGATCCACCAGTCATTGCATGTGTGTTCCTTTCCTAAACCACCACTAGATTCATTGCCTGTGTTTCCTTTCCTAAACCACATTAATCCACCGAGTCATTGCATATGTGTTCTTTTCCTAAACCCACCGAGTCATTGCATGTGTGTTATTTTCCTAAACCACCACCAGAGTCATTGCATGTGTCTTCTTTTCCTAAACCACATGGATCCACCAGAGTCATTGCATGTGTGTTATTTTCCAAAACCACCACCAGAATCATTGTATGTGTCCTTTCATAAACCACATGCATCCACCAGAGTCATGCATGAGTGTTCCTTTCCTAAACCACATGGATCCACCAGAGTCGTTGCATGTGTGTTATTTTCCTAACCACCACTAGAGTCATTGCTTGTGTGTTCCTTCCTAAACCACATGGATCCACTAGAGTCATTGCATGTGTTTATTTTCCTAAACCACCCCAGAGTCATTGCATGTGTCTTCTTTTCCTAAACCACATGGATCCACCAGAGTCATTGCATGTGTGTTCTTTTCCAAAACCACCACCAGAGTCATTGCATGTGTTTTCCTTTCCTAAACCACCACTAGATTCATTGCATGTGTTTCCTTTCCTAAACCACATGGATCCACCAGAGTCATTGCATGTGTGTTCCTTTCCTAAACCACCACTAGATTCATTGCATGTGTGTTCCTTTCCTAAACCACATTGATCCACCAAGTCATTGCATGTGTGTTCTTTTCATAAACCACCACCAGAGTCATTGCATGTGTGTTCCTTTCCTAAGCACATGGATCCACCAGAGTCATTGCATGTGTTCCTTTCATAAACCACATGGATACACAAAAGTCATTGCATGTGTGTTATTTTCCTAAACCCCACCAGAGTCATTGTATGTGTGTTTCATTTCCTAAACCACATGGATCCACCAGAGCCATGCATGTGTGTTCCTTTCCTAAGAGTCATTGCATGTGGGTTCCTTTCCTAAACCACATGGATCCACCAGAGTAATTGCATGTGTCTTCCTTTCTATACCACCACCACCAGTGTCATTGCATGTGTCTTCTTTTCCGAAACCACATGGATCCACCAGAGTCATTGCATGTGTATTCCTTCCCTAAACCACTTGGATCCACCAGTGTCATTGCATGTGTTTTCTTTTCCTGAACCACCAGTAGAGTTTTTGTGTGGTGTGTTATTTTCCTAAACCACATGGATCCACAAGTGTCATTGCATGTGTCTTCCTTTCCTAAACCACCACCAGAGTCATTGCATGAGTGTTCCTTTCCTAAACCACATGGATCCACAGAGTCATTGCATGTGTGTTCCTTTCCTAAAGCACATGGATCCACCAGAGTCATTGCATGTGTGTTCCTTTCCTAAACCTCATGGATCCACTAGTGTCATTGCATGTTTGTTAGTTTCCTAACCACCACTAGAGTCATTGCATGTGTGTTCCTTTCCTAAACCACATTTATCCACCAGAGTCATTGCATGTGTGTTATTTTCCTAAACCACCAGCAGAGTCATTGGATGTGTGTTCCTTTCCTAAACCACATGGATCCACCAGAGTCATTGCATGTGTGTTATTTTCCTAAACCACCACCAGAGTCATTGCATGTGTCTTCTTTTCCTAAACCACGTGGATCCACTAGAGTCATTGCATGTGTGTTCTTTTCCTAAACCACTACTAGAGTCATTGCATCTGTGTTCCTTTCATAAACCACATGGATCCACCAGAGTCATTGGTGTGTGTGTTCCTTTCCTAAACCACATGGATCCACCAGAGTCGTTGCATGTGTGTTATTTTCCTAAACCACCACTAGAGTCATTGCTTGTGTGTTCCTTTCCTAAACACATGGATCCACTAGAGTCATTGCATGTTGTTCTTTTCCTAAACCACAACCAGAGTCATTGCATGTGTTTTCCTTTCCTAAACCACATGGATCCACCAGAGTCATTGCATGTGTGTTCTTTTTTCTAAACCACCACTAGAGTCATTGCATGTGTGTTCCTTTCCTAACCCACATGGATACACTAGAGTCATTGCATGTGTGTTCTTTCCCTAAACCACCACCGGAGTCATTGCATGTTCTTTTTCCTAAACCACATGGATCCACCAGAGTCATTGCATGTGTGTTCTTTTCCTAAACCACCACTAGAATCATTGCATGTGTGTTTTCTTTCCTAAACCACATGGATCGACCAGAGTCATTGCATGTGTGTTCCTTTCATAAACCACATGGATCCACCAGAGCCATTGGATGTGTGTTCCTTTCCTAAACCACCACTAGAGTCATTGCATGTGTGTTCCATTCATAAACCACATGGTTCAACAGAGTCACTGCATGTGTGTTCCTTTCCTAAACCACATAGTTCCACCAAAGTCATGGCATGTGTGTTCCTTTCCTAAACCACATGGATACACAAAAATCATTGCATGTGTGTTATTTTCCTAAACCACCACCAGAGTCATTGTATGTGTGTTTCTTTCCTAAACCACATGGATCCACCAGAGCCATTGCATGTGAGTTCCTTCCTAAACAACCACTAGAGTCATTGGATGTGTGTTCCTTTCATAAACCACATGGATCCACCAGAGTAATTGCATGTGTGTTCCTTTCCTAAACCACCACCAGTGTCATTGCATGTGTCTTCTTTTCCTAAACCACATGGATCCACAAGAGTCATTGCATGTGTATTCCTTCCATAAACCACATGGATCCACCAGTGTCATTGCATGTGTGTCTTTTCCTGAACACCAATAGATTTTTTGTGTGTGTGTTGTTTTTCCTAAACACCATGGATCCACAAGTGTCATTGCATGTGTCTTCCTTTCCTAAACCACAACCAGAGTCATTGCATGAGTGTTCCTTTCCTAAACCACATGGATCCACCAGAGTCATTGCATGTGTGTTCCTTTCCTAAAGCACATGGATCCACCAGAGTCATTGCATGTGTGTTCCTTTCCTAAACCTCATGGATCCACTAGTGTCATTGCATGTGTGTTAGTTTCCTAAACCACCACTAGAGTCATTGCATGTGTGTTCCTTTCCTAAACCACATTTATCCACACCAGAGTCATTGCATGTGTGTTATTTTCCTAAACCACCAGCAGAGTCATTGCATGTTTTTTTCCTTTCCTAAACCACATGGATCCACCAGAGTCATTGCATGGTGTTATTTTCCTAAACCACCACCAGAGTCATTGCATGTGTCTCTTTTCCTAAACCACATGGATCCACCAGAGTCATTGCATGTCTGTTATTTTCCTAAACCACCACCAGAGTCATTGCATATGTGTTCGTTCGTAAACCACATGGATCCACCAGAGTCATTGCATGTGTGTTCCTTTCCTAAACCACCACTAGATTCATGCATGTGTGTTCCTTTCCTAAACCACATTAATCCACCAGAGTCATTGCATATGTGTTCTTTTTCTTAACCCCACCATAGTCATTGCATGTGTGTTTTTTCCTAACCACCACTAGAGTCATTGCATGTGTCTTCTTTTCCTAAACCACATGGATCCACCAGAGTCATTGCATGTGTGTCCTTTCCAAAACCACCACCAGAATCATTGCATATGTGTTCCTTTCATAAACCACATGGATCCACTAGAGTCATTGCATGTGTGTTCCTTTCCTAAACCACATGGATCCACCAGAGTCGTTGCATGTGTGTTATTTTCCTAAACCACCACTAGAGTCATTGCTTGTGTCTTCCTTTCCTAAACCACATGGATCCACTAGAGTCATTGCATGTGTGTTATTTTTCCTAAACCACCACCAGAGTCATTGCATGTGTCTTCTTTTCCTAAACCACATGGATCCACTAGAGTCATTGCATGTGTGTTCTTTTCCTACACCACCACCAGAGTCATTGCATATGTGTTCCTTTCATAAACCACAGGGATCCACCAGAGTCATTGCATGTGTGTTCCTTTCCAAAACCACCACTAGATTCATTGCATGTGTGTTCCTTTCCTAAACCACATTGATCCACCAGAGTCATTGCATGTGTTCTTTTCATAAACCACCACCAGATCATTGCATGTGTGTTCCTTTCCTAAAGCACATGGATCCACCAGAGTCATTGCATGTGTGTTTGTTTCATAAACCACATGGATACACAAAAGTCATTGCATGTTGTTTTTTTTCCTAAACCACCACGAGAGTCATTGTATGTGTGTTCTTTCCTAAACCACATGGATCCACCAGAGCCATTGCATGTGTGTTCCTTTCCTAAGAGTCATTGCATGTGTGTTCCTTTCCTAAACACATGGATCCACCAGAGTAATTGCATGTGTGTTCCTTTCCTAAACCACCACCAGTGTCATTGCATGTGTCTTCTTTTCCTAAACCACATGGATCCACCAGAGTCATTGCATGTGTATTCCTTCCCTAAACCACATGGATCCACCAGGTCATTGCATGTGTGTTCTTTCCTGAACCACCAATAGAGTTTTTGTGAGTGTGTTATTTTCCTAAACCACATGGATCCACAAGTGTCATTGCATTTGTCTTCCTTTCCTAAACCACCACCAGAGTCATTGCATGAGTGTTCCTTTCCTAAACCACATGGATCCACCAGAGTCATTGCATGTGTGTTCCTTTCCTAAAGCACATGGATCCACCAGAGTCATTGCATGTGTGTTCCTTTCCTAAACCTCATGGATCCACTAGTGTCATTGCATGTGTGTTAGTTTCCTAAACCACCACTAGAGTCATTGCATGTGTGTTCCTTTCCTAAACCACATTTATCCACCAGAGTCATTGCATGTGTGTTTTATTTTTGTAAACCACCAGCAGAGTCATGCATATGTTTTCCTTTCCTAAACCACATGGATCCACCAGAGTCATTGCATGTGGTTATTTTCCTAAACCACCACCAGAGTCATTGCATGTGTCTTCTTTTCCTAAACCACGTGGATCCACTAGAGTCATTGCATGTGTGTTTTTCCTAAACCACCACTAGAGTCATTGCATATGTGTTTCCTTTCATAAACCACATGGATCCACCAGAGTTATTGCATGTGTGTTCCTTTCCTAAACCACATGGATCCACCAGAGTCGTTGCATGTGTGTTATTTTCCTAAACCACCACTAGAGTCATTGCTTGTGTGTTCGTTTCCTAAACCACATGGATCCACTAGAGTCATTGCATGTGTTCTTTTCCTAAACCACCACCAGAGTCATTGCATGTGTTTTCCTTTCCTAAACCACATGGATCCACCAGAGTCATTGCATGTGTGTTCATTTTCTAAACCACCACTAGAGTCATTGCATGGGTGTTCCTTTCCTAAACCACATGGATCCACTAGACTCATTGCATGTGTGTTCTTTCCCTAAACCACCACCGGAGTCATTGCATGTGTCTTTTTTCCTAAACCACATGGATCCACCAGAGTCATTGCATGTGTGTTCTTTTCCTAAACCACACTAGAATCATTGCATGTGTGTTTCCTTTCCTAAAGCACATGGATCCACCAGATTCATTGCATGTGTGTTCCTTTCATAAACCACATGGATCCACCAGAGCCATTGATGTTGTTCCTTTTCCTAAACCACCACTAGAGTCATTGCATGTGTGTTCCATTCATAACCAAATGGTTCAACAGAGTCACTGCATGTGTGTTCCTTTCCTAACCACATAGTTTCACCAAAAGTCATGGCATGTGTGTTCCTTTCCTAAACCACGTGGATCCACCAGAGTCATTGCATGTGTCTTCTTTTCCTAAACCACCACTAGAATCATTGCATGTGTGTCCTTTCGTAAACCACCACTAGATTCATTGCATGTGTGTTCCTTTCCTAAACCACATTGATCCACCAGAGTCATTGCATGTGTGTTTCTTTTCATAAACCACCACCAGAGTCATTGCATGTGTGTTCCATTCCTAAAGCACATGGATCCACCAGAGTCTTTGCATGTGTGTTCCTTTCCTAAACCACATGGATACACAAAGTCATTGCATGTGTGTTATTTTCCTAAACCACCATCAGAGTCATTGTATGTGTTTTTCTTCCTAAACCACATGGATCCACCAGAGCCATTGCATGTGTGTTCCTTTACTAAACAACCACTAGTCATTGCATGTGTGTTCCTTTCCTAAACCACATGGATCCACCAGAGTAATTGCATGTGTGTTCCTTTCCAAACCACCACCAGTGTCATTGCATGTGTCTTCTTTTTCTAAACCACATGGATCCACCAGAGTCATTGCATGTGTATTCCTTCCCTAAACCACATGGATCCACCAGTGTCATTGCATGTGTGTTCTTTTCCTGAACCACCAATAAGTTTTTTGGTGTGTGTGTGTGTTATTTTCCTAAACCACATGGATCCACAAGTGTCATTGCATGTGTCTTCCTTTCCTAAACCACCACCAGAGTAATTGCATGAGTGTTCCTTTCCTAAACCACATGGATCCACCAGAGTCATTGCATGTGTGTTCCTTTCCTAAAGCACATGGATCCACAGAGTCATTGCATGTGTGTTCCTTTCCTAAACCACATGGATCCACTAGTGTCATTGCATGTGTGTTAGTATCCTAAACCACCACTAGAGTCATGCATGTGTGTTCCTTTCCTAAACACATGTATCCACCAGAGTCATTGCATCTGTGTTATTTTCCTAAACCACCAGCAAGTCATTGCATGTGTGTTCCTTTCCTAAACCACATGGATCCACCAGAGTCTTGCATGTGTGTTATTTTCCTAAACCACCACCAGAGTCATTGCATGGTGTTCTTTCCTAAACCACCACCAGAGTCATTGCATATGTGTTCCTTTCATAAACCACATGGATCCACCAGAGTCATTGCATGTGTGTTTCCTTTCCTAAACCACATGGATCCACCAGAGTCGTTGCATGTGTGTTATTTTCCTAAACCACCACTAGAGTCATTGTTTGTGTCAATGACAACCGTTGGATCTTAACCCTAGCTTCCAATGGTGGCCATGGGATCGGATCTTCTAGAAGCCCGGAGTGGTTGCAGGTTAGTTCTGCGTCTAGATTGTTAGGCGCCGTTGTATTGTGGTGCGTGGACGATACAGATGTCCTTCATAAGGGAGATCCGTGAGAAGTCTGTTCTGTGAACTGATTGGTAGTGCAACCATGAGTGGGCCTACGTCCTTTCCCTTATTCCTGTAAGCACGGGTCCAAAGCTCAGATCGTGTTCCTTCAGTGCCTCGTTCCTTCATCACCATGGAGAGGGAGAGGCCCAACTCAGCTTCACGAGGCTCAAATGTTCGCCACAAAGACATACTCGCGCTGCCCGCTCGCGAGGCTTCCATCCGGCTTCGAGCTCAGCTACGCCGGCGTGCCTGTCACGCTTCTCTTGCGCGACAACGCGTTGGCGAGGCAGGTCGATGAGCGCTGCCGCCAGCTCCCCGGAGCGGGAGAGGACAATGGCCCGATACTTGCGCACAGCGTGTACTGGCCTGGCCAAAGTTGTTCAAGAAGGATTGGGCGGCATTTATTGAGTTTGCTCGGAACCCACTGGCGGGAGATCCACCCGGATCTGTGCAACCACAAAGGGAGGCAGTGCTTCTGGGCAGTGTCTGGGCGTACGACGTCCACCGTTATCGAGGCAGAGCGCCGTGAGGAATCCATGAGGAGGAGGAACGCGGTTGGGAACGTCAGCATCAATTCCGACATGGAGGAGGCTGATGGCAACACGGACAACGTCTTCGATGATGGAGACTGCGGGAGCATCATAGTCGATTAGGGCCACTTAAGCCTAAATTAAATCTATGTATGGTAGCTTAATGCCCTCTTTGATCGGGGTCACTCGAGTCAAAGTCGATTAGCACATAATCTATATATATTGTCCGGTGTTTAGGTGTCTTTGTCTTTGAAACTAATCAAAAGCCGTCCGATACTGAAAATAAAGTTCACGCGTTCCTGGCATATCGGATGGGACAATACGCTGACTCTACTCCCAGCACTTGATGGCAACAGCCATAATTTGGAGTGCGCCAGAGGAGAAGGGGGACGAGTGTGTTGTATAGTGTATTACTTTCATCCAGATATAACGACTTAGCTTTTTTTAGATATTCAAATGTATCTATACCCAAACATGTCTAGATACATAAGAATCTACACAAATTCAAGTCACTTATTTCTAGACGGAGGGAGTAATAATATTTTTTGAGGAATAGTTTCTAAGGGCATATATTGGCCATATTTTAGGTTTCTCTGTCTTTCAAAACTAATCAAAAGTCGTCTAATTCTGAACAAACAAAGTTTCTGCGTGCAATCTGATGGGACAATACGCGGACTCTGCTACCAGCACTTGATGGCACATCCATAATTTTGGAGTGTGCTAGAGAGATGGGAATCCATGGGAGATGGGAACTAGTAGCTTCGTCCATACGTAGGTAAAAATTAATGTAATAATATTTAAAAAGTTGTAATCTGGTCCATCTGACCCCATCAAAGCATGTTGCACGCGCTAGATATAAATAAGATAACACGACTAGTTCAGTTTAAATGATAATTCAAGAAATGATGGTATAGTGCTCGCTTCTTTCTGCTCCCCTTATTAGTCTACTAGCCCCCGCTGCATTAAGCAATAGTTGATGAGGATGAAAATGATCAAATGGAAAATAAACAATTTTTAAGCTTACCTTTCATCTGGAGATCGTACATAGATGAAATTGGCAGGGATTTATTTTATCTCCTGCAGTTAGCCGAAAGTCCTCAAGAACATCTCAATCACCCCTGCAACTTCTACATATTCTAAACACCCCATTATATTCCTTTTCCTTCCTTCCTGTTCCGCTTACCCTTTTGTTTCTTTCACACCATTTCCTCGTCAGCACCTCCACTTCTTCATAAATTTGCTGCTACCTACGTTTTCCTCCAAGTGCTCATCACCATTTTCCTCCACCTGCTACACTTCCTCAAGTTCTTCGTCTTCGCGCTGCTCTTCCTCCAGTTCTGACTGAGAAGCCTCTTTTTCTGCCACCGGGGTGTGAACAGGGACAAGATCATGTGGAACTAGGTTTTTGCACAACCTCTTGATATGGTTGAATCCTCTACACCATTTGCATTTCCTTTTCCTAGCTCCTAGCCTTGACCTTTATCAGTGGAGGCTTCGATCCTTAGCTTTCTAGGCCTCCCAGGTGGCCTCCTAAGAACTGGTGGTTGAAGTTTGAACCCTGGATCGACAATCTCCCAATCATTTTCATCAGCCATAGGTGGTACGTTTTCTGCATAAGTTCCGGCAAACTTGTCCACGGAGAAAATAGTTGTCAACATAGTTCTCTATTTCAGCTCTGCTACCTCTAAGCTTTAAGATGAAGTATAGTGCATGGTGACATGGCAGACTAGTAATCTGCCACTTCCTGCATGAAAATTTTTGTTTCCAATGTCTACAGTGTACCTCCGTTCAGTTCCACACTTGTATTCGCATAAACCTCAGCCACTGTACTGGAACTTCTGACCATCCTCATCTTATTGTTCTCATTGCCCTGGTTCTTGCATTCAGTAACATAACCACCTTTGGAACTATTTTATGGCCTAAAAAAAAAATCTTGCACAAATTCTTTGCCTTAAATCTATCTTCACCATTATGCACTGTCTTATTGCATCCAACAAATAACAATTGCAAGTGTCTTCATGCTCAAAATCTTAGCATTGAAACTCTCTGCCAAATTATTGCAAACAAAATCCACCTTACTTAACTCACCAAACTTGCTTCTGGCCCATAGCTTGGTGTGATGTTCTTCAAGGTATTTTTTCACCTTTGGCACTACATACATGTTCTGAATGCATTCGCTATGCTCAACCCCAGGAAACACAACATCACAGCATTCTCAAGACCCTTGCATGCACCATTGTGTATCACCAAGCCTTCAGGGTGACCAATTACTCTGCCCGTAGTCTCTACATGAACCATGCCCACCTTTCATTTGATTCACCCTCAAGAAAGCATAAGCTACGGGTAGAAGCCAATTATGCATGTCCAAAGCACAAGTGAAGAACCATGTCCCCTGAACATCCCTGTTAAAGAAGTTGCATCTATTGCCAAGTATGGTTGTGTAGCGTCTAGGAACCCTTCCAGCATGCCTTCAGGCAGACAAAACATCTCCTGAAACATTTCTTATCTGCATGCTTATACCTAACCCCCCTTGACAACCTTTTCTTCCTTTCACAACCTCATAATCAATGTCAACAACACTACTAGGTGATGTTTTCTCTACCTCAGCTTTGAAACTATACAACATGTGAAAACTGTCATTCCACTTACCTTGAATGAAGTATAGAGCCATCTCCTTCCCATCAAAGACTCTGCGATAAGGAATCAGAATGTTAAACTTTTTGCTAATCTTTGCTCTAAGTTTAGCAGGTCCAATGTATGATCCTACCTCACCTAGTCAAGTACAGTAGCAGTAATCCACTTGGTAGTCACCGGTCTAATTTTATCACTTAAAGAAGTATTAGGGAAGTTGTGTTTCTTCGGGTTTACTTTGATCTACATTCGATAAGAATCCAAATTAATTAGACCAATTATCAGCAGAATAAATATGAGAAAGATTGAAACTAAATGTAGCTATTGCAACCTGAAATGGGTGTCCACCCCGCATTGGAATGCATGTAATCTCCATTTCACACATTACTTTCCCTAAAATGCACCCTAAATCTCTTTTGGTCGGTCTTTTCAATGATAAATTTGAACCCAACTCTAATTGCATAGGTGGCAACTGCATATCTGCAGTCCTCCACGGTCTCAAAGACAGTCCCCTCATCAATTGTAGGATTGTCCCTATCAAAGTGTATCACTGGCCTATCCTCGTCTTCGTCATCGTATCTGCATCCCTTTCCACATCTTCGCATTCCTCTTCCTCATCAGTCTGATAGTCAAGCTCAAAGTTCGAATCAACCAAATATTCCTACTCTCCATCCTATCAGGGTCAGCAGCCACGTTTGGATATGTTTTCTCATTATCATCTGCACCGCCACACATTTCAATTTCTTAATGCTCGCTTGACAAAGCATCATGCTCAAGGACAAGCTGTACAGACGTCCATAATTACCAACACATATCCTTGCCATCACCACGGGACTAGAAACGCTAATTAAGGTATGCAGAAAAAGGAATCACAGTTCTTACCCTTCAATGAGGATGTATGGCAACCTTCTTCGGGCTCCATACCTCCAAAGATTTGCACCCTGCTTCCTCTTTCCATGTCTCGTTCTCCTCTGTGCTCTCCAGACTTGAAGGAGATTTGGTGTTCTCCAACCACGTAGGACCATCTCCGTGTTCTCAAGCCGCGCAGGATCCATCCTTGAGCAGGATCCGGATCACCAGCGTCGTTGGGCGCCTAACCCAACTCCTGACTCTTGTTTTTCGTTTCCAAACACGCCTGGGAGGTGGACGGCGGCAAGGAGACAGGGCAGGGAGGGGAGGGGAGGGGACGTGAGGGGATGGAGGGAGGAGAGGGTGGAGGAAGATGGCCCAAGGGGAGGACGAGAGAAGTGCATGACTGAAAGGAGTAGTGGCGATAGGACCGGAGGAGCAAGCGGAGCTGGTGCGACAAAACATGGAAATTGCACATAATGTGTTGGGGGGGTAGAACTAGTCTAGTCCTCAAACTAGGATGCGCGCGTCGAAGGTGGAGGTGGTGGTCCCCCAGTCAGAAAACATGCCACGTCATCATCCCCCATTTCTGATGCCCTTTAAAAGAAAGACATGTCATGTCGTCATCCCCTGTTTCTAATGGTGTTGCTACAATTTGATGGTCATAGTGGCATAGAATATATCGTATAAACATAAGGGCACAGTCGTCATATTTTAAAATGGAACCCCGTTGGTTGGTCTCCTACTGTCCTGGTACATTGCCTGATCAGGTGGATAGCCACGACCGACTTTTTAATATGTTCGCACTCTTATGCTGAAAGGGAAAAAGATTGAGCGGTTAATGCAACGCGTGTCGAATTATTACCCTCTCAGGAAATGGGAGATGATTATTCACGCGTGACAGAGTCCAAACCTATTGTCAGTTTGTCATCACCTTCTCCGATAAACCGCAGTTCCCTTGCGCAACTCTTCCACGACGCACCACCTAGGGTAACATGGCCCTGCCTAAGCAGCCACCGCCATCGCCGCACAGCTGCCAAAACTAGGGTATTTATCTCCTCTAAGGCAGGCCATGAATCTTCTACTTCAAGGTTGGTCTCGCATTGCCCTTCCAGGCAGATGATTTTGCCGAATGTGCCGAATCGGCTGCGACGGCAGCGGCGAGCAGGGCCAAGAGCGCTATGAGAAAGCACGTGGCAACATTATGGCGTGCTCTAGCAGGGGGGAACAAGGTACGTGTCAAATCGTTCATGAAGAGCATGTCGTCGAGGGTACACACCCTCGAACAGGACGCACCAAGGGCTAGGAACTCTTGCATCCATGCTTCGGCGCGAGCGACCTTACCAGCAGTGGGGGAGGCTGGAACAGCCGTCAGCGGCAAAGATGCTCCATCCAACATAGTCCCCGGGGCCCTACCATGGTGGTGACCAAGCGTATACACTTAGCATGTTGGGATTGTTCGACAGCTGGAGCCGTCGGCGATCAACAGCTCAGCACCGAATTCAGTTTCCAGTTCACACAAACCTATGATCCCTACAAGGAGATGCCAAATTTCAGGTTCGAAGAAATCGTTGTGACGGCACAGATGGTCCTACTGAACCGGGACTAGCGCAAGCAAAGCGTCGTGCATGAACAATGCAGATTTCTTGTAGTTTGGCGGAAGGCAATAGATCAGTGTGGGGTTAGATGATCAATGAACTTACGTCCTCTCAAGAAATTGGCCAGCCAACTTTTTTGGTGAGATCTACAGTTTCTTTAGTGTAGAATAGTTAAGTGATGGCCAAAATATATCGAGCTCGTTGGGAACCCCAAGAGGAAGGTATGATGAGCAACAGCAGTAAGTTTTCCTCAGTACGAAACCAAGGTTATCAATCCAGTAGGAGCAAGGAAACACCCCAAAGGTGTTGCTAGATGAGCCTTGGAAGGGCGCACTACCAGTGCTAGTAGCAACATGGAGACCTGCACAACACACCACAAAACTTTTCCCCCAACTTGCGATGAGGTTG